>JAKTPN010000236.1:79461-126473 GCA_030557665.1 Blastobotrys apis
ACAAAAAAAAAAAAAAAAAAAAAAAAAAAAAAAAAAAAAAGAAAACAACAAAAAAAAAGCCAAACTTCATAATGCGACTGAATAGTTGGATACTTGTACCAGCGGCTGTGGTATTAGCCCGAAATACAGTAACCGGAACGGACAATATTGATAACAGCAAGTCGAACAACAACAATAATCAATTATCACATACGCCGGGATCCAATTCCGTCGGAAAACGAGCTGTCCAAAGCCGAGATCCTCAACCAGACTATTCCATCGACGAAGGCCAAGCTATGGAAACAGTTGATGAAGTTCAAGAGCAGGCTGGTAGCGGATCTAATAATCTTTCTGGTACATCTGGGGAAATTGGAAGTATTGTCAACTCACCCCATCAGGTTGACGACACTGCTACCGTCTCAGCTGGGAATGGGGTGACATCTAATAACTCGGGCATGCAACATGGAGGTGGTATTGATGGCGGCCTTGATATTGTCAAAAGTGGTGACACAGAAACTGGTGCGGCAAATGCTGGGTCTGTTCTGCTTGTGAACACCAATGGCGGTGGTAGCAGTGGTGGCGTCGTAGTATCGCCAAGCGCAGATGCCAAGAGTATTGTTCCATCTGCACAGGCATCTGGAGTTGGCACTGGTGTTGATAGTGCTGCCGACACAATGGTAAACTCTAATATTGATGTTTCAGCTGGCACTAACGTCATCAAGTCCGGGAAAATTAATGTCTCACCACAACAACAAGCTCCAGAGTATGCTACAACTGCTGACGGAGGCGTTGGTACCTCCACTCGCGCTGGATCCATTTCTGCTGATGGCAGTGCAGGTACCGTTCAAGGCGGTTCTAGTTCTGCCTCTACCGCTGATAGCAACGAGATTAATAGGGACAAGGTTCCTCCTTCTTCTCAAACTGCTGTTTCTTATTTAACAGTTATTGAATCTCAATCGCGGCACAAGATGAGTTCTATGACAGAAATTATCAACACACAACCCTCTTTAGTGACCGGGGCAACCCAGTATGCCATTCAAAGTGCTGAGTATGTTCCTGTTGAGTCTGCAGCAGAACAAGCCTCTGACTTGCTGTATACCACGCTCAGAGACCAGTCTGTTAAATCACCTGTTCAATCTACTGTGCATCAAAACGCAGCAAACTCTGTGACGAGACAACCGCCAAAACCATATGAATTCGTCACAGTTAACGACGGTGGTGGCAGCGCTTTGCAAACGCATGCAGGCGCACATGGGCCGAGTTATCAGACCAGGGTAGCTCAGCCTTCTCGTCTTGAGGCGAACAAAGGATTGACGAAACAGATTTCGAAGAGTTTAAACGGCCAGTCAAATTATGGCTATTCTACTGTCATGTCCACCCAATATGTTACGTCAGAACCATCTCGATCTCAACCTCAACCTCAACAACGGCAACAGCAACAGCAGCAACAACCCAGACCAGTGAGAGCTTCAAATCCTCTTATTACCACCCAAAGCTACTTCTCTTACAAGCTCTCGACTATTATGCCAGCAAAGAGTTCTTCCGAGACTGGGACGGCTAAGGTGGCATCGTCAACCTCTGTATCTTCGGCACCTGGTTCGATTCCAACACCTATAACACATGTGTCTCCACCATCTATCGTTGACGGTAAGTCTTTAACTACTAAGATTGTCCAAACCGGTACTTCCCCTGTGACACGCCACACCACTAGAGCCGCTTCATCTGCGGCTCGCGGTGGTAGGGTAGCGTCGCCTGCTGGTACCAGTATTGGTCCATCACCTTCTGGTACTGGTATCAGTATCGGTACCACCACCAGGATTGCTGGCAACACTGATGTGAATAATTCTAATGACGAAGCAACAGGTTCAAGCACTGAAGTCGCAGCGACAAGTACACCATCTGGATCTGCGTCGGGGTCTATATCTGTTTCTGAGACAGTTTCTGTTTCTTTCCCAGCTTCATCTGCATCTGACATGAGCAACACATCATCTGGCGCAACGAGCAATTCACAACCATCGGCGAGAAGTGGACGTAGTTCTATCCATGCCACTTCCGCTACTGGTGTCGTCGTTACTGGTTCTACTGCTAGTAGCGGTGGCACCACCACCTCCACAGGTGGTGGGGTAACGACATCAAGCTCACCACAAAAGACCACAACTGAATCTGAGTCTTCTACTCAAAGTACTCGATCAGGTAACGTACTAACTCAATCAATGATTGCTGATAACAGTCAAAGAACAAGCAGCAGAGAGCTTAGCAGTGGCAAATCTCTTACGACAACTGGAAATGCGACAGCAGAAACAACAATGTCAAAATCAACAGGCGCGTCCAAAGCTAATACAGCAACATCATGCTCAGCAGCGGTAAGTTTAACAACAATGGTAACAATTTCAGCATCACCAGCAAAATCAAAATCAACACCAAAAGCTTCTTCCAAGGAATTGACTTTAACATCAGTGAAGTCTACCGCAAAATACGCAGAATCAAGGTCAGTAACGTGGTTATCAACGAAATAACTAACCAGCAGCAGAACGAGAACTAGCAGCAGTGGTATCAACACCGGTGCTAGTAGTGTGAAGGCTGGTAGAAGCACTGGAACTAGTACTATTTTGAGCAGCGCTGCATCCGATACCAGTATCAAGAAGAACTATAACAACAAAAGTAAGCAAACCAATACAACCCCAACAGAAACCAGCAGCAGTCAAATCACGTTGTCGTCGTCGCAAAGCCCGTGGGAAATTACGACACAATCCAACTCTGGCTCGAGTTGGAACCGTTCAACTAAGCCGCAGCAGCCATCAACCAGCGGTGGTGGCAGCAGCAGCTCCAAGGAGAAAAGAAGTACAGGTACTAACAAACCAGATGAATTCGAAGGCACTCAAAGTGATACTACTACTCGTCCAAAAACCACTAATAAAGGTGGTGTTAGTCACGAACCATCCAGTACTGATGCCGAGTCATTCAGTTGGCCAGCGTCTATTACTTGGCCGCCAAATTTGACATCGACTCCAGCCACGCCATTCACCTTGTTATCTCCATCATTACACACAACTACTTATCAAACGACTGAACAAAATAATTATGTCCATTGGGTTACATCGACCGACGTATCAATGGTGGTGGTTACTTCCACTCCACCTGTGTATCGTGAGCTGGCAAAAGAAGGTGGAGCTGATAAAGAATCAGTTGAAGTGGCTTCGGTCACTGCAACTGGGAAACGTGCTAGTATTCGTGCCGAATTGAACCAATTGAATGACGCTGCAGGTAGTTCAATTCCGTGGTGGCCAGGTTTTCTCATTATACCGATGCTACTGTAAAGGGCCCACAGCTCAAATGACAAACTGACGTCTTTTCACAACATACGCCGCACACATTTTAAATGTCAGTTTTAGTATTTTTACTATTTTATTAGTTGTTTTATTGAAGTTCTTATAATTTTTATTATTACTCTCCTTTTCTTTTTTTTTTTGTTTTATTTTGTTTTGTTTGTTTGCTCAATTCATCTTCTATATTTATTGTAATACTGTGTGATCTTATTCTTTTGCTCTACGTTATTTTTCTTCCTCTTTACCTTTATCAAGCATAGTTTGGTACGCATACCGTCTTCCAACAAATCGATTGATTGTTCCTTCTGCAAGTTTATACAACCAACTCGTGCAAACGACAAGACCACCCAAGATATTAATAAATCTTACCAGCCATTGAGTAAAAGGCATTCGAGTGTCTGTAATTGTAAGCCGAATCGGCTCCATTTCATATTTGAAGAACAAACCTGGTGGCTGTCCAGTCTTTGGATTCAACGATCCAATCTGTTCATTTACCGAATACTGATTTGTGCTGACAATATGACCTGTAGTTGATGAAATATACGTCGTTGGAACCACACTCATAAAATATTGGAACACGGCCAGGTTGTCATCGTTCCTTGAAATCACTCCGTCCAGCGGGTTAACAAGCTTTGGATAAAACTCACCAAATGAAAATTCGTCAATAACATGCGTAAAGTTCAAGTCGCCTGGTGCAATGATCTGCCGATCAAAATAAGCATATCCTCTGGCAGTAATATGCAAATCGCCCTGCACTCGAGTCACAGGTAATGATCCATAAATTCGACAATGCTGGCCATTTTTCACAGGCTTTCTCTTCTTGAACTTGGACCGTCTGGCCCGTCTCAACACCCCGTGAAATGAATCAAATTTCCTTGAGTCTTTATCGTTCAATGCAAAATGATTTGCCGCTTCAATCTCCGTCGTCTCAAACTGCAATAATTCCGACGCCATTGTTCGATCTTTACTTTCGTCAATCGCATTCACCGTGATTCCTTCACACGGCATTGCTATTGTTACATCTATATTGATTTGCATGTCTCTTGATACCTCCTGGTCGACCGAAAACTGCTGTTCTTCAACTCCTCCGATGTACTCTGCCAACTGCACCCATGCTAGAAACAAGCAGGCCATGACCAAAACAATAGTTACTACACCTCCTCTTGTCGACCGTACAGAGTACGTCGACGATACTTTTGGGAATGCATCAAAGGTTTTTAGCCCTGGCGCGAATCCGTCCATGATTGTTCAAATGAAATTGTGGGTGTAAGTGTGAGGTGGTCGTTGGTGAATGAAAGGCGCGTGGCCCACCGCAGCCCATCGATGAAGGAAAAAAAGAACCGAGAGCCGACGGTCCTGCGCGGCCACGGTGATCGGAACTCCAACCCCTTGAACCACCAGGATACCGGTTGTTCAATCAATCTGATATTCCTGGGCAGATGGATTGGGGGTATAGCTGTAATAGTACCATCACCTCCGATCTGTTTCTGTATAAAAAAGTCTCATATAATGGCGCGATCGTGAGACATTCAACAAGGTGGACCCTCAAAAAAAAAACCAACTGATACCACAATAGCCGCACCACAGCACGACCCCCTTGTTTCTGACGCAGTGGTACATATGTTGAGCAGAACTTGCCGAATCATCATCAAAATCCGGTAGGTGATTCAGTTTGCTTAGCTTCAAAATCGCCAGTCTTTCATAGGTTCGGAATTCCCGAACACGCGTTACTATTCAGGGTTGTCTTAGCCAATCGTTGTATATGTCTCATCAGAACCCAGAGGCAGTTTGATACAGCAATCTTCTATCCATCATCAATTCTTTTTCAATCATTGCTAAGAATACACTAGTGGGCCCTAAAGTAACTAGTCCGTGGATACTAGTGCTTTGGACCGGTTGCCGTACGAGCCTACTGTAGGGTCTGCCGAACCTAGACTTATTTTAATACTTTATCTAATGTCGATCTTTACCAAATGCGATCTCGTGCATGAACTGGCCGACTGCCGCAAGTACGAAATCGGTGGCGTGTTTACTATCCAGGAGTAATATTACATCAAAAAACAAAAAAAGGGTTTATAAATTATGATCTTCATGAGATCTCAGATGAGCCTCAAACTTGGGCGAATACGATGGAGTTATTATAAATACCGATCTGCTCGCCCTTTTCGAGGCTAGTCTAAACAGAGACCTAATCCACCATCTACTAGCAATACTACAATACTATAAATATGGGAGAAAAGATGTTTTACAAGTCCCGAGATGCGGAACGGGTCATGCTAGAGATCCTCAAACGCGTTTCCGCAGACACTGCTGATGAGACTTTGGCATTGTATATTCATTCAACATTTGGCAATTATGAAAACCCAAAAGTACTGATCCCAAAGATCCAACGCCATTTGCATTCACTAGGGATCCCACAAGTAAGAGATAGGGTATGGAAGACATGGCAAGGCATTTATAAGCCGTCTACGGTTACCAAGCAACAATTTATCTTCAAAATGCAGCATGATGAACGTAAAGTTCTGGGAAAAAATTACCTCGCAGATATGATGGGCTATAGCCGGAGCTAGATGATTTTACCATATAGACTGTGTGATCCTTTTTGTTCGGATCCGCGTATTTCTGTTTATACCGTTACGACTATTTTACGAACATGCATGCATCATATATCATATTTAGTACTTTTGCGGGAGCATTTTATTTAAGCCGCATTTTACTATCATTAGAGAGGTTTATTATTTTTTACGATAGCTACCACTTCAATAAATGTGATCAAATAAATAAAAAATATTCAGACAGCTGATTGATTTTTTAAAGAACATAAAATAATTCATTCAACATCTATATCTCTCATAACTCTACAATACAACGACCAATACAACGACTTTTACAATTTGCAAACAGCTTCATAATATGGACAACGATCGTCCGTAAAGATTTCCGCAGTTGGAACAATCTTCTCGTATCCTTCATCCAGCATAGTCGTTCTAACCAACGTATTCTTGCCTTCATATACCATTGGTACAGTGGTATAAACACAGGCACAGTCACTGCAAAAGTTGACGTAATTTGGCTTACCAGAGGCAGTGTTGCTAATAGTATAAGTCTTCGATTTTCCGTTTGGATCATCAACAGTAACTTGATCAGTGTCATAAACACCAATGACGTGACCAAAATGGCCCGACATCTTTCGACAGTCGCCGCAATAGCAGACAACTACTTGAGATGGCTCGCCCTTGGCGGTAACAGTAATATTTTTGCAAACACAGGATCCAGAAACCATTTTTCTTTTCGAGTTCTTGTCAATTTCAATTTACTTTATTGATTGTTTTTGATGAGATATAAAAAGATGAAGAATTGAATAAGCTTTTATAGATGAAAAGGGCGATGCCTGTTTGAAATGTCGACCGTGCAACCGACTTCCTAAACAGGAAACCCATTCCTGAGCCGCTGCTTTTTTTTTCTTTAGTTTTCACAACGAAAGTTGTCGTGGTATAGTTTAAACGCTAACGCACTAGGATTTAGTTCAATAGCGGGAAAGCGGTACTCCATTTAGAAGTTATTGGCCATGGCTAAGTGATAATTAGGAGCTGTTATCCGGGAGAAGAGGGGTACGAACTGATCGGCCCAGGCTGTCTAAAAAAAAAAAGCGACATGAATATATTTTCACGTTTACTCAGCACGCTTATCTCCGGTTTTGAACTTCGATTAATAGCTATTGATTACCTTTCATTGCAATTGGGTGATGAGCAGGTATTCCACTTTTTTCCACCTAGCTAGAAGCGGCCAAGCATGCAATCTGAAGCTATATGGACCCACTACCGACTATCTAAAAACCAAACATGATAATTATGACCCTAAAGTTTTGATTAAAGCTAGTTCTAGGCTATTGGACGGGGACACAAACTAAGTTCGCTTTTGCGCCGCACCAGTTGCGGCGCCTGATTTCCGGTGTGGCGGATTCGTGCGCAAATAGCCACGTCCAAAGCCTGGCTAGCTCAATCGGTAGAGCGTGTGACTCTTAACAGTTCCTTTCGGAACAACAAAGTCATCACAAGGTCGGGGGTTCGAGCCCCCCGTCGGGCTTTCTTTTTTTGCTTTCGTCAAAATACAACAAAAGTTCCTGAAGGTAAGAAATCTCGTGGGAAAACGTCTCTTTTTTATACCTGTGTGGGAAATTAACGGTTTTCGATAAAAGAGTTTGGAGATCCCAGCACTAAGCCAGCCCTTCATAACTTTCCAATTCCCAAATGCGGCCAAGTCGCGCGCGCATCTGCATGCCCGTGGGGGCCAACCAAGCCTTTAATGCAAACCCCGCTTTTCTGCTCACTACCTTGTTGCTGATAGGGCCGAAGCTGGCCGATTTTTTTATTGCTTGAAGGTCTTCAAGCTGCAGTCGATTGTTCAAACTGCACATCTTGACATATAATCGTCATTAATCAATATCTTAATTTCTTTCTCCGACCATGAGTGATAAGAAGAGAACGCTTCCTCCAGAACTCACCTCGACTTGGTCGATAGATGGCAAAAAGCCCAAGCAGTCTCGAACAAACAAAAATCTCGCAAATATCAAACCAAATCCAAATCCAAGTGGTAATGGATTGACAAATTTGAAGTCCTCGCAAGTCAGCGTGGCTAGTGATATCCGAATGTCTCCAAAAGCGTTGAAAGCATGTCGAGCATGTCGCAAGAGTAAGATCAAATGTCAAAACTCAGAAAAGGAAGGAATGAAATGTAAAAGATGCCAGGAACAAGGTTTTGAATGTGTGTATGAGATCAAGGTACCCACGACGAGTAGTACAGTACCGGATGCAAAATGGATGTCAACAGTGGAATCGCGGTTAGATAATTTCGGCTCGGCTTTGGATAATATCTTGACGTTGTTAAAAGGCGGTAACAGTAACGTTCCGGATAGTCAGTCGAGTACTCAAGCTACACCGCAACCAGCAAGTGCTTTGCCAGAGATCATGGAATCCGCTCAGCATATGGAAAACAGTCACCCACTACCGGGAGTAGACCCTCAAACACATGATAGTGATGGAACTTCACAAGATGGCATGTTGAGCATGTACATGTCTCCGTATCAAAGTGTGGCATCTGATCCACCACAACACACAGATCAATACCCAAGTATGACATCTGATCCACCACAGAATACAGATCAATACCCAGATTTCTTCCTGGATGGAATGCCTCAGACTAAAGATGAATTTCAGAACTTGGACGGGTTTGACTACTTGCTGGACCTCCAAAGTCAATACAACGAAACCGCTACTGATGAGAAAGCGGACGAAATCGAGGTCACACCCGAGACAATCCAAAGTGTCACGTTTGAACAAGCAGAAGAGCTGTTCCAGTTCTTCCATGAAAAGATATCACCACATTTGTTTGGGTTCCCCGTATCGCATCTTGCATTGAGGCAAGTATGGAATCGGTCTCCAATCCTGGTGGCTGCGATTTGTACCGTAGCGTCTGTGCACCACGCTGCATTATGTATGAAATTCGAACCACTTAAGAAAGAACTTTCATCACTATCTCAACAGGTCATGTTTAAAACTATGAATTCCGAAGTCGAAACTATTGATACTATTGTTGCACTATGCGTGGCAGGATTCTGGTTACCAGATAGCTTCATGTTGACTAGTCTGGCGCTTAGACTGGCACAAAATCTAGGGTTGGCAACGCTGAAGCATGTCAAAGATCAGGTTCAGATGAATGGCGGAGAAAACGTCGACAAAGAAAAACTTCGGTTATGGTATTTATTGTATATTCTCGACGGGCACCAAAGTTTGGTGTACAACAGAGTACCATCGATTGGATACGACGACCCAGCGGTTATGAAGAGCCGCAACTTTCTTCTTTCCAACGATAGAAATGGCAACAATAATTATAATAGCGACCGTGTTATCCAGTCGCAGCAGCAACAACTTCCATCTACACAGGATAAAGACTGCCCCGGGATCGTTGCAGATATGCGACTGGTATCCCAAGTCGAGTTTAATCAGGCTGTAAAGAGCATTTTCGAAGGACGTGGATGGGACTTATTGAAACCTTCATCAATAGGTATTCCTTGGCAGACAAATATAGATTTGGATAAATGGATGGTGTCATGGGCATGTTTATTGACTCCTACCGCTGGCGATATGGGGTCTTGGCCGTCGAAATCTACACTGATTCACTATAATTTCGCCAAGATGCATATCAATTCCAGAGCAATTCGAGACATTCAAGAAAGTAGCGGTCGCCTTGGTGATTTGGAGGACGCTATTAGTTCCAGCAGGCAAGATCTCGCACAATACGAAGGAGATGATCTCGATCAAGCATCAGATGGGATTGCGGTGGCTGCGGCGCAAAATGTGCTTAGGCTTTCGACCACAGACAAAGACATTCTTGCTGCACTTCAGTATGTACCTGTGCATATCCACATGATGTTGTACTATGCCGCGCTGTTATTGCTGCATTCGTTGTCGTTACCATCGGCTAATCGGTCTGCTACATCGAAACGTATCGCTTTGGGGTTGGTAAGGAAACTGAGACAGTCTATTTTGAGATCAAGTGCCGGATCAGTTCATGGCACTCTGGTGGCTCAGATTGCAGAGGGTCTAGAAACCGCTATCCAGAAAAAGACTATTCAGTTGCATCAGAATTTTCACTACCAAATCCAAGAGCTCATGGGTGGAGAAGACGATGCTGCAAACTCGGACCAGCGTGGAGATATTGCAGCTTGGCCAGGTTCCGTCTCGGCCCATTTGCGCCCGTAAATATCGATAACCTTCGAACGACTGGTGGATCTTGAATCACTCAAGATTTTGGAATAAATTGCATATACGGTGGGTTGAATTCAATTGTTAACTTGGTTGAACTATGCCATGGGAAGAAAGAGCCAAGCCAAGCGGTATCATTCGTAATATTATAGGCTAGAACAGCTAGTTTTATTTTTGAGGCTACCTTATTTTTTAATAGAACAACTACATGTAATGTCTTTTGCCACTACGTGATGGCCGTAATTCCAAGTTTCAAAACCATATTGTTGAGCCGGACCCGCGAGGGCGTCGGGCAGCGCCGCACATCAAAATGCCTCCTGAAAAGGTTTCACAATCCAAAAGACAAACTTTAAAGGGAAAAACGAGCATTTTAGAACCTATTGTCATATTTTTTACTTTACATTTCCTTTACTGCCTCCAACAAGGGGGAAATACTAAAATAAAAGCTGCCATTGCACGGGCGCGCCAGGCACACAAAATCGACCTAAATATGATATATTAATTTATATATATATGGTTTTGGGTTGCCTGCAGCATGTACATGTACTTCAGGATCCTTTCAAGTCTGCACCTACAGCGTTTTTAATATATGGTATGGCCAGGACTTGGCATTCGAAGTTCCCACATATAATTGAGGCCTATAGGAGAGGTTTGAAGCGACTTTGACTCTCCAAAATAGCAACTCAATCACCAGCTACGATCAACAAATCTTAGTAAAAGTTTCTAGAAAACTATTTTGAAAAATAAAAACAAAACAAAAAAAAACCAAATTACATTCCCCACCACAGCCTTTTGATAAACTTTATGGAGGTCCGATAAACTTTCAATGAAAAATATACCGACATTTTTGTTCGTATCTTAATTTTGTATGCAAAAGCTACAATACCTTGTATCTGCTACCGATGTATTCAATTCTTGTTGTTAATCACTGCAAAAGTTATAATTCTTATGCCCTAAGCCCGATTCCCTTGATCAGACACACCCGAGTATATATAACGCGGAGTGGATCTCACCGATTTTTGAATCGACTCTGTACACCGATTCTCTGCCACAAAGTACAAACCTTACATCTAAACGAACGAAACACGATTGACAATGTTTTCTAAACTTGCTATCCTAGGAATTGCTCTGGCAATTTCCACCAGCGTTGCTGCTGAAGCCGATTCTACCTATGTTCCATGGCAATGTCATGCCAACTGTGGCAAGGCATTGACCCAATACAACAAGTGCAAGAGCTCTTCCAATGTGCAAAACTGCGTCTGCTCCAGTAACTCTTTGTTCCGTCAATACTTGAACCCATGTTTGGGGTGCGGCCAAACTGTTTGGAGCGATTATGGTCGAGCTTTGTCTATCCCAATGAACCAATGTTCTATCAAGCTGCCATATGAAGTACCAGCTGCTGATGATGCAGCTGAGAAGGCTGCCAAAGAAAAGAAGGAAGCCGCTGAAAAGGCGGCTAAGGAGAAGAAAAAAGCTGATGAAAAGGCTGCAAAGAAGGAAGAAAAAAAGGCTGCTAAGGAAGACGAAGATGACGATTAGATCACCCCCTCTATATTACTTTCCTTTTTGAAATAGGTTCTCAGGCATTTTTCTGAATTCTTTGTTTATTAATTTCTTTTTTTTTCTTTTTTTTTTATAAAACCACTCGTTTACTATTTATTTCCATTTTTTAAAATGCCCAGATTCAACAGCTTAGTTAAAGAAGTAAGTCCACACGCATATTGCAGATACCAAAGCCACACTAGTACGCCGCATCATAATAAATAAAGAATTCCAATCTTTTATCTAGTTACTTTACTAAACCGACCTAATTTCAACATTGGGCGGTCAAACACGACGGATATATCTTCCAAACTCATTCCTGCGACCTCGGGATAACATAAATAAACCCCAATATACGCAACCAATGTAAATAGCGCGTAAATCGAGAATATACCCTGCGGTTGTATCACGTCCAATGCAGACAAAAACGTCATGGACACAACACTATTGCAGATCCAATTGGTTCCTGACAGCATCATAGCACCAAGCGACCTCACGTTCAGTGGCAAGAACTCTGTTGCTTGCCATGGTACATTTCCAAGCGCAATGGCGTACAATGCAACGTAGACAATAGTGGACATAACCAGAACCGACGCTGGGCCGTTTGAAAACGTGAATGCAAGTACAAATAATACGACTACTATGGCCCATACTGTAGCCAACAGCATTCGACGTCTCCCCACACGATCGATGTATCCAACCGCCACCCAAGTAAATGCAAAGTTTATTCCAGAAACTGCCATCATACTCACGGCAATCGGGTCTTTGAACCCAGCAGATTCAAAAATAGACGACGAGTAGTACATCATTGCGTTAAATCCACACAGCTGTTGGGCTGCCATCAAGCTGCATGCTACAATCAATGCATTTCGGCTAGACCGTTGGTGGAATAACGTCCGCAAGCTAAAATCTTCGCCTTTACTGTCTTGCGATTGTGTGTTGATCATATCCTGCATATCCTGGAATGACACTCCAGGGTGAAGTTTATGTAGCGCCGCTTCAGCCTCAGGAATTCGGTCCTGCTTCAACAAAAACCGCGGCGATTCCGGAATTCCACCTGACGCAAGAAGGAAAAGCGCAGGCGGAATAGCCCCAAGACCTAGCATATATCTCCATCCTGACGTTACGTTCTTCAAGTACCAACCAACTGCCAATGCAATTACCTGTCCACCAGTAGTAGACACCGAGTTCAACGCAGCCAGCCTTCCACGATGCTTTGAAGGCGCTACTTCTGCAATATAAACGGGTACTGTAGTAGATGCAGACCCAATAGCTACACCAACCATAAATCGTCCAATAACAAGAATAGTTACCGTTGAAGCTAACGCCATAAACAATGAACTCCCCACAAATGCCGCACATGCTACAGCAATCATACTTTTCCTTCCAATCTTATCGGAATAGATTCCCGCAATCAGTGAGCCTAATAACGCCCCTACAGATGTGATTGCCGTAATAAGTTCCTTTTCAAACGGTATTAATGAATGACCAAGATCATCCTTTAGCATCACCAACAACCCAGAAACAACAGCAGAGTCGTATCCAAACATAAGCCCTCCAACACACGAAGAGCATACTACCATAACAGTATACCACCCAACATGATACTCTTCAGGAGTTACAGTCTGTAGGAGACCTTGCTCTATTTCATCACTTGGTCGCATCAAATTGAGGTGGGGAGGAGGGAGTAATCGTTTGCGGCGCGGATTTCCGGGGATTTAACAAATATGGAGAAGCCCCCGCCCAACCGCATAGTAGTTTTTGAAGTTATAGCATCAAAGTACCAAAAGTTACGCGGAATTGTATAATCTCACCTTTAACCCAGAAACATTTATACGAATCGAATCTTTATAGCTCAGTAAAATCACGGAATTCTATCCGACACAAAATCATGCGCCTTTTAAGCAGTTTTGTTGGGAGAATGAACCTGAACCAAAGTTCACGCGCTGCCTTTTCCCCGTTCAGAAAAAGTCGACACGACAACCAGATCAACATTTTTCCTCAACTACCTAAGCGAGAAGCTTAATTGCGTAGAAACAAACCAAAACATAAAAACACAGAATCAATGGCTAGGAGTTCGCCTTCAATATTACCTGTTTCGTCGGCAGATAGCATATCAACAGCATTCGGTAGCCGGCATGGCGTACCGCGACCTTATACCAGCGGAGGAGGAAGGTCATCATCATCTGGGTTTAAACTTCCTCGTGTAGTTTCAAGAGTATTTCGGCCTCCTACATTGGACTTTGAAACAGCGGTATGGGAGATTGCATATTTAATTATATCTCCAAGAAGAGTATACAAATCCTTGTATTACCACAAGCAGACGAAAAACACATGGGCTCGAGATGACCCGTCGTTTGTCCTTTTACTATCTGCATTTTTGATTGTATCAGCAGTTGCATGGGGGTTGGCTTATTCACCAGGAGTTGGATCAATTCTGAAGCTGATCTTGTATATGGTGTTTGTTGATTTTTTCACAGTAGGGGTCATTATAGCTACTGTGGGGTGGGTGTTTGCTAACAAGTTCTTGAAACAAAAGAGAACTACAAATATTGGTGGCGAAGGGGAGTTGGAATGGGCGTATTGTTTCGATGTGCATTGTAATTCATTCTTGTTGCTTTGGGTATGCCTTTATGTTATCCAGTTTATTATGCTACCAGTGATTACTAGAACGAATTGGATTTCGTTATTCCTCGGCAACACACTATATCTTATCGCAACGTCTTATTACTGTTATATTACGTTCTTGGGGTATAGTAACATGCCATTCTTGGAGCATACTGAGCTGTTACTATTCCCAGTGGGGATCATCTTTGTCTTTTATGTGATCAGTTTGTTTGGGTTCAATATGGCTCGAACGATGGTCCATTTGTACTTTGGATAGGATTTTATATATACCTGTGTTCCTAATTTAAATAATCTTTTTTTTTTTTTTTGTTTTTTTTTTTGGTCTATTATTAATTGAAATGAACAACGCCATGATAGTTTCCAGCACCTGTTTGAGGATGATTACTGGCAAAGATAAGTCGCGGCTGCGGATCTGGCGGCTGAAAGAATTTCAATTCAAGCCGTCCTGTTTCGGTAGAACATTCGACACGATACTTTTTGTAGCTCATATCTTCCAACGAGTTGTACTGAATCCGGCCATGGTATGCCCCTTCATGAACTGTCGATATAGTACCAGTCCCTTGAATCGGCGTTTCTTGAACGTCCAACTGATAACAAAAAGTTAGCATCTACGACAACGGTTTCCAAGTTGTTTGTTCATACCTGTACTGACGCGATACCAAACACGGATAAAGCGATATCGAGCCGTGCATCTGCAAGATGCGTAAACGCACTCATATCTGGTCTATATGGCACGGTATTATTAGATCTATATACATGTCGAATTTCTCGATCCTGTCTAGGGGTTGGGAGTCGTAGCGTATATTTCAGCACGTCTAGGCAAGCTACATGGCAGGAGGCGGTAGAAAGACAGCAAAAGCTAGATCGTTCGTGAAATATCATTTTATCACTGTGTAGGGCATGGCCTAGATATAAAAATATATATACAATTAAAAGCGCTTATTATAGCAGGGTTTGGGGCATTCTCGCTGCAACTTTAGAGCCCGCCGCAGTTGCCGCACGTCGGTACTAGCAGTATATCCTCATAAATGAAGAACAATTTCACCCCAAAGCTCAGAATCATGCTAAAGTCCTTTTCGAAATACTCATATCTCAACTCACCTTTTAATCATTCTCGGTGCAAAATGCTAATCCACCACAACCTTAATCTAAACGCCGGTTTCCCTGGTTAGCCGCGGTTGGGACAAAGTATAACTTCATTCCACTCACACAACGCACTAGCCAATTCAGTTTCATTAACACCAATCGATGGATAGTTGGCGCGAAGTACGTTCATTTTTGATATTTGATAAATGTCTCTCAAACTAACAAATATACAGCTTTCACGCATACCGAACGCGATTCCAACGCGTCGTGACCCGATGCCCACGTCAGTGGTCACGTCTCGTAGCTTTGACACGGCTCAGGATCTTCTTTGGAGTGGAGACAATGAGGTTCGTTCACTTTTTAGTTATTAAATCTAACGATTCATTTTTAGGGACGGGTCGCATCTTATTATTGGGGGTCGCATGGATTAATGAGATATTCTAGTTTCAAAGCCCAACCAGATGGGATTGCGGATATTCTGACGAATATGGGAGGTGTGATCACGGCGAGCAAAGACTGTGTACGACTGCACAATCGACGAGGGATTATAAAACAATCGGTGGTTGGCGACGATATTAAAGGTATTCATACTATGGCAATGTCGACTAAAGGGTTATCAGAGGTTGTGGCAGGAGGTGAAAATGATCTGGTTAGAGTTAATATTGATAGGGGGATACTGGCGTCAAAAGTCCCACATACTACCGGTACAATCACGAGAATGAGACGCGGTGGGGCCATGTTGGCAGCAGGGTTGGAAAATGGACAATTAGAGATTATGGACCCAAATTCACTGCAGATAATTAAGACATTTACTGCTCACCAGGGTCCGATTATCGACATGGACTTTAAAGGAAGCACATTGGTAACCTGTGGTTATTCAGCGCGAAAGAATGGTTATTTCCCTGATCCAATGGTGAATGTATACGATATTCGAGCGATGAAATCTTTGGCTCCAATGCCATTTCCATCAGGGGCAATGTTTGTAAGGTTGCATCCCAAGTTGCCTACTTGTTGCTTTGTAGCTGGGTCAAGCGGACATATTCAAGTGGTGGATTATTTACGGCCTTCAGATGTTGAGATTCATCAAGCAGCAGTAGCTTCTGCAGTGACCGGAATGGAAATTTCTTCAACTGGAGACTACATGGCGCTGAGTGATGGCGATGGGTTTTTGCAATTATGGAGTAATGACTCTACTGGCGAATCTCAATTCACCGAATTCCCAGCTCCAATGGAATTTCCTACTGTCGATGAAGCGGTGCCATTTGATGTGGATAATGACGGGCCATTGTCGCGGGTTGGAATGCCTTATTACAAAGATGAACTACTGTCATCTTGGTCGGATCCAATGTATGTGTTTGATGTTGGTTTGCCTAGTGGCAAGATTGATCCAGATGTGGAAAAGAGATTGGAACAGAACCTTTCCGGATTGAGAATTGCCAAGAATACAAAGAGCATCACAAGAAATCTAGCCCAGCCGTATACCTCACTTGACCACAATCGACGATCAAGTGTCACTGTACCGAAATTCAAAAGTGAAAAGGAACGTACTGGGGAAGTCGAGGATAAGAGCGAGTTGTTTGACGAGACTGTAAAGGCTGGGAAAATTGCTAAGGCTTATCGGAAACTGGAAATCAAATATTCCAAGTTTGGTATCAGCGATTTTGACTTTGATTTTTACAACTCTACAAAGTACTCTGGGTTGGAAACACAATTGTCCAATTCGTATTGCAATGCGCTCTTGCAGCTATACCGGTTTTCATCGCTATTTTACAACTTTGCAGTGAATGCAGTGGCGTTGCACAACGATAGTAAACCCAGCTTACTAAACGAGTTTGGTCTACTGTTTGATATGATGTATAAAGCAAATGGCAAGGCTTGTAAAGCGGGGAATTTCTTGAAAACATTAAAAGATTTGCCAGAAGCGAAACGATATTTATATGAGGATCTAATCTCACCAGGAAGCAAGAAACCTGTGGGTGAAGGACGTATGGTCCAGGAATTGTGCAAATATATTACGGCACAAGTGACTCGAGAATCTGGCAATGCCTTTTTCGACATTGGGGCAATCCCAGTCTTGACGACGGTGACTCGGTCGCCGTGCGGCGTGGAAACCCAGCAACGAGAAGCCGCATTTACAATGGACTTGGTTCCACCTGCACCGGGGTCTCGAAAAACGGCATATTCATTTGTGCAGGTTTTGCGCAAGAGTTTTGACCGATGGACACAAGGTGGGGTATTTTGTGATCAATGTGGGGAATACCAGCATGCTAATATCGTTCAAAGTGTGAGAGCATTGCCTCAGCTTTTGAATATTACAATATCACAAGACGATGATGGAAGTGACATGTGGGAGAATGATAGCTCATGGCCATTGAAGAGTTTCTCTGCTCAGTTTGCTCGTGATAAGGTGTTGGTTAGTAGTGACGATAGAGTTGGTGGGATCCGGTATGATTTGGTTGGCATGATTTGTGAAGTTGCAAGTACTAGCGAACGGGACAGGCATTTGGTTACAATTGCGAATACTGGCGATGATGGATGGCACTTGTTCAACGACTTTTTGGTGAAAAAAATGGATGAGAAGGAAGCGTTTGATTTTACTGTTAAATGGAAACAACCTGTTTTGTTAATGTATCAACAGTACTCTGAAGGCGCGGACTTTGACTATGAATCTTGGAAGAGCAAGATGGACACTACTTTGTTGTATAAAGATCATTTTATTCGAGGTGAGCTTGAAGGGTATGCCAAGGAGTACGAATTGCTGACTCAAGACGAAGCACCTGGACCGGGGACATTGGTAGCCATGGATGCGGAATTTGTCAAGCTTCAAGAAGAAGAGATTGAGATCAGTTCAGATGGCTCCAAATCGCTTTTGGTACCAACAATGCTGTCTCTTGCCAGAGTATCTGTAGTCCGTGGCGAGGGCCGGAAGGAAGGCGTGCCATTTATTGACGACTACATCGCAACTACCGAGCCAATTGTAGATTATCTGACGAGCTTTTCAGGTATTGAAGAAGGTGATTTGGATCCGGCGACGTCGACGAAGCATGGGCTAGTAACTTTGCAAACATCATACAAGAAACTGTGGCTTTTGCTCAATCTTGGGTGTGTTTTCATTGGGCATGGTCTGCATAACGATTTCCGAACCATCAATATCCAAGTGCCTGAAACCCAGGTTATCGACACGGTTTCCATCTACTATCGCCCTCGACAACGGAAACTATCGTTGAAGTTTCTCGCGTGGTATCTTTTGGATGAGCAAGTGCAGACTGGCAATCATGATAGTATCGAAGACGCACGAACGGCATTGTTTTTGTACCGCAAATTCCAGCAATTGGAACGAGATGGCACGTTTGAACGTACCCTGGATGGCATTTATGAAGAAGGTAGAAAGTTTGGGTACAGGCCCCCACATGCTTTTAACGGCGGTGAAATGAGCCGCGTGGGGAGCAGTACAAATCTTTCATCAATGCCTGGAACTCCAGGCTAAGCTAATAGTAAAATAATTGAAAAAAAAAAAAAAAAAAGAAAAAAGAATTAAATAAATATCACAAAATGCATAAAAGAAGAATTATGTCCGGGATTGTTGCTTTTTTTGTTAACCTAGACGGATCCCACCATTAGGTCCTCGTCTTGCTGTGTTCATATGCTGTTGTGCTTGTTGAGCTTGAGTATGGGTTGAAGACTGAGGCTCATAGGAACTTGACGGGGTCGATGACGCCTGTTCTTCTTCTGGATCTACCCATCTTTCTGTCCATAACTTGGCCAATTGATACGAAGTTGCGTCCATTGCATTTGCACCACCAGTGGTGCCGGCTGTTGTTGATGTTGTGGTTGGTGCTGCTCTGGAGGTGATTGTCGATGTTGACTTATCTGGGGTGTGGTGCCAAGTATTTGAATCTTGAGACGTATTACTATTCAGTATGGTCGCGGATAATGAGTTGACACGCTTTGGAAGCGATTGTGACAACCCATTGCCGAGATCGGTTGCGGATCTTGGAGGTTTCCGGGGGATTGTTGATGGGGTAGTCTTGTTCCGTTGCATGATAATCCGCTTCACTGCATTTTGCATTGGTGTGGCATGTTTACAAACAGACGTGTATTCTTTAGCAATGCGTTCAAACTCCTTGCGTTGTTCTGGAGTCATATGCTGAGTAGGTTGTTGACCAACAGATTCTCGTTGTAACCATAGTTTCTGCTGTGTTCTTGTGGTATGAGAGCTGGAAGTTCGGTCCAATGATGGCCTTGCTGGGGGGCCACCACTACCACTGGTTTTGCCAGATCTTGAATCTAAAAACCTTGATGTCACAGTATCTTCTCCAGCATTGCTTTTTGACGAATTGCCATCTTGAGTCGTCGCAAATACAATCTCATTGTTGATTTTAGGTGGCGCTGCTCTATTAGGGAGGTAGCTTGGTGGTAGTGAGTCCTGGGAACTAGTCTTACTCATGCTAGGTCGGCTAGGAGCTTCGTTGTATTCTTCGTCGTCGACTTCTTCGACTTCGTCTTCGCCTTCGCCTTCGCCGTTGTCTTCAGGCTCAGCCGATTCCTCTTTGTTCGTAGTCTTTTGCGGGGGCTCTTCGTCCACTTCATCCAGTTCAGTCCCTTGTCCATGTTGATTTGCATCACCGTCATCATCTGTATCACTCTCTTGATCCAATTCAATCACCGATCGTCTTCTGGGCTCCCGTGCAGAAGGCGACAACGTCGAGCTGGACAGCTGTACTGGTGCTGGTGAAGGCCGATGGATTCTAGTTGAACTTTTCGACGGTTTCAAATGGGGTTTTTGTTTGTCCTTCCTCATTAACACCGAGTCTGTACTTTTGGATCGTTTCATTCTAGATCGAGGGTCTTCGTCAAGCCCATTCGGTTGTTGTTCACCACCCACACCCACATTAGGAGCTGTCAATGCAGAAAGTCGATTTCGACTAGCATTGGAAGCCAATCTCGTAGAACTATGGCTACGGTTATGGCTCCGATGAGCTACAAATTGTTTTGCGGATTTTTTCTTTGTACTTTGCTCCTCGTTCTTTGGCATGATAGGCAACACAGAAAGAAAAATATGCTATGCAAAGGGGTGGAGATGAAATGAAATGTGTGGAAAGGTCCCAAACCGCCGGTGGTGAGGTGGTTATTTTGGTGCGAGAGCCGCCACTAGAAACAACACAACACTATAGACATCACAATGGATTTACTAAAGACCCTGCATAGTTATACCTCGCGGATGGTTAGTGGAGATGGCGTATCATCCAAGATCAAGGTATTGCTCCTTGATAAAGATACCACATCTATTATTTCCATGTGTACAACGCAATCATTGCTATTGAAACATGAAGTGTATCTTATTGACCGTATCGACAATCCTAATCGAGAAAAGATGCGGCATTTGAAATGCCTGGTGTTTGTAAGACCCACACCGGAGAGTATTCAGAGTTTGATCGATGAATTGAGACAGCCGAAATATGCTGAATACCAATTGTTTTTCAGCAATGTGGTGAAAAAGAGCCATTTGGAACGGCTAGCGGAGTCAGACGATCATGAAATCGTGACAAAAGTGCAAGAAATGTTTGCCGATTATCTCGTGGTGAACCAAGACTTGTATACTTTTAATCTACATGCTCCAACTAATAGAATATTTGGTGACCAGTTTGATAGCTGGAATGCCGAGGCATTGAATCGGTCTGTGGAAGGGTTGACTGGGTTGCTGCTCTCTTTGAAACAAAAGCCATTAATTCGATACGACAAGAATAGCAGCATGTGCCGGAAACTGGCTTCGGAAATGTCTTATACAATGAAGCAGGAGCACCAATTGTTTGATTTTCGCAAACCCGACACTCCGCCAATCTTGCTACTTGTTGACAGACGCAACGATCCGATCACGCCGCTGTTGACGCCATGGACGTATCAAGCAATGGTCCATCATCTTCTTGGGATCGCTAATAACCGAGTAGACTTGTCCAGTGTGCCTGAAGTCAGTAAGGAATTGAACGAAATTGTGTTGAGTGCGGATCAAGATGCGTTTTTCACCAAGACCATGTATCTCAACTTTGGCGATTTGGGCGCTAGTATCAAAGAGTATGTTTCGCAATACCAGGCAAAGACACAATCAAATTCGGCAATTGAAAGTATCGCTGATATGAAACGGTTTGTTGAAGAGTACCCTGAGTTTCGAAAGCTTTCTGGTAATGTGTCCAAGCATGTCACGTTGGTTGGGGAGTTATCTCGACGAGTATCATTATACAACCTTTTGCAAGTCTCTGAGCTTGAACAATCTCTTGCATGCAACGATTCGCATAACAACGACCTGAAACAGCTGCAACAGCTGCTGATTCTTCCTACCGTCAACGACGAATCCAAGCTTCGGCTGGTGGCTTTGTATGCATTGCGGTACCAACACCATTCCAACAACTCCACACCGGCGCTTCTTAACACACTACAATCGGACTCGCACCTGACACATGGCGAGATCAACGGGTTGAAATGCCTGATTAATACATATGCCGGGTCGCAGCAACGACAAGAGAACCTGTTTGGATCCGAGTCGTTTTTCGCCCGGGCTCAGTCCGGGTTCAAGGGGCTCAAGGGCGTGGAGAATGTGTACACGCAGCACACGCCGTTGCTTCAGCAGACTCTGGGAGCGTTGTTGAAGTCGAGATTGAAACGATCCACCCATGCATTCTTTGACGACGGGGATTTGCCGCCATGGGCAAAGAATGACGTGCACGAGCCGGAACGGCCGCAGGATATTATTGTGTATATGGTGGGTGGCGTGACTTTTGAAGAGGCACGATTAGTGGCCGAGATGAACGCGACTATGAAGGGTGTGCGGATTGTTGTGGGTGGCACAAATGTGCACAATTCAACGTCATTTGTTCATGATATCCAGGATGCGGCGGACCGCTGGCCAATGGCCGGTGCGGCGTCTGCTCAAGACCGGTTACGCTCTCGTACATGATAAAAACAAATAAAAAAGCATTTACAATAATAATAACAATAATAATAATAATAAAAAATAAAAAATTAATTTAAAAAACTTACTCGTCATCTACATTAGGGTCATAAGTACCGAATCTCTGTTCCCATCGGATCAACTTGTGCGTCAATTCCTCCAATTCGGTCAAATTGGTCTGATACTTGTCAAACATTGGGCTAAACTTTTTGATCACTGAATCGTCAGCAGTATTATTAACTGACTTTTCCGGAAACAACAGCTTGTGTCGTTCATTGCGCTCATCCAGCAATTGAGTCCGGTCCTCCTGTTCTTTATTCGCGTCTGACCTTGTCCTCCCCACAAACTCCAGAATCGCAGCGACCCGCTTCTGTAATTCAAATATCGTCGATCGAGGAGGTGGGATTCTTGGTTTGGATTCGGTGGGTTGCTGTTGTGATTGATGCCGAGACGTGTCTTTAGCGCTAGATTTCTTCGTCCGTGGCCGCTTGCGTTTGGATGGCGTATTGTTAGATGCTGTAACTTGTGTGCTGGTATTGTTATTAGTTTGACTGTGATTGTTGCTGTGATGGCTGTTGTTGTTGTTGGTTTGCTCCTCTGGAACTGGGGTCTTCATATCCTCATCCGAAGTTTTTCGAGATTTTGGTGTACGTTTGGCACGTTTCGGTACTCGGTCCTCCAATTCTGGAGACTTTCTCTTTTTGTCCAACTTTTCTTCATCCTCCAGAGCCGTGGGTTCCAACTTTGGTTTTCCAGTTTCCAAATCATGCGCAGACTCTTCCAGCACCCGCTTCAAAGTCTCTTCATACGCAGCATCGCGAGAGTTCAGAGTAATGCGACGACGTTCTCTCGACGTCAGCTCACGTTCAGGAGTTGGAGGCGTGGGACTTGCACGTTGTTTGCTCTTTGATGGTGCTGTTGATGAAGCAGAAACTGCTGCTGCTGTTGCTGCTGAGGCTGCTTGTGGAGATTTTTCTGGCAAACTTTTCTTTGGAGATGGCTGTGTTGTCGCTGTCATTACTGCTGCTGTTGATGTTGCTGGCTTTTCATTTGGTCCTTCATACATGGAATCTGGAGCTCCATCTGGATAATACGTTGAAGTTTTACCACCAGGTCTTACCACAACCACATGGCGTTCTGGATTGCACTTTTCACAGAAATAAACATCTGGTACCTCTTCTTCACTAGAGAACCCGACACAAAACCCGTGCTGCCATACATGGCATTTCTCGCACTGGATAAACAATCCTGCATCCACCGGTACTTTTGAATTTCGTATCGTCTGAGCAGGTACTTCTTGATGACCACAGATACATCTTGTAACTTCTTCAGCAGCCCCATCATCTTCTTCGTCCATCATCTCTTCATCTTCAGCTGGTTCATCGTCAAAATCGTCTTCCTCTTCAACCACTGTATTATCGTTTGGTTTATTATTTCTTAACCTTCTAGTACGTGAGGTTGACGAATTCCCCTCAGTACTTTGAGATCTTGTACTGGATCTTCTTTGAGCCATCGCTACTAGATTGTCTTTGAAAAGCGGGACGGATGTGACGAGAAGGAAAAAAAAAAAAAGTGGATGTGATCAAGTGTGATTAGTGTTTTTCCCACAAAGAATTGAGAGAAGAGAATAATCGGCCAAAATAAATCTGAGTTCCGACCGCGCGTATTTTTGATTGGGAAAAGTTTTGGCGTGTAATTCCGCAAAAAAAATTGGAACCGACAAGTTTGAAGCAGCCTAATATATCTTCATTTGATGAATAAATCGCACTGAATGGTTGTTTTTTTTTCAAAGCATGATCTTGGTGTCATTTGAGATGGTCCAAATAAGAAGATTTTCCTATCCTTATTGAGAATGCCATCAGCGCCGCCGCATTTGGAGTCCCTGAGGCGGCTCAGCTTTCTCACATCAAACGTTGTAATACATGTAACTTTGACATGATGGAACCACTGTTTTGAAACAAACCAGAGAGATTAATAACCACGAAAGTTGGGTTGAAGAAGAAGAATCGGTATGAAGGACTTTCAAAATCCACACATTTCTCGGAACTGAAAAAAAAAAAAAAACCGCGTGCGCGCGCGAATGTTGTTTTTACAGGTTTAAATAGCGCGTTTGCACGTTATTCTCGGTTACCGCAAGGTAACCATTTGGTCTATGATACAAATACAGAGAAGATCAGCATAGCCCCTGCATAAGGACGGTACGCTTTACAAAGAGATATACAAGATTTTTTTTTGCAGTTATGATATTTTTGACATGGCATTTCGGTATAGCAGCGCCCGTTTTATTTGCCGAAGAGTCAATTAATGTTGTGAAGAGTCTACAAAGTCGTTGTCGGGTGGCGAACCGTATGACCGATCGAAACCCGAAGATGGCAGTTTTGTGTATTTTCACTGAGGTAGTCAGGTCGTTCGGATTGCCCAGCTGAAGATAAACATGTTCGGAATACAGCTGTGTAGAAAAATATTGCGGACAATATGCGAATGATATAGCAACTTGAGTGGCGATTCCCGTGAATTGGGCAAATGCAACCATTCCAGAACTTTCAAATTCACTCAAGCTCCTGTATCCCTTTCGTGAAAGCCAACTCGTCTTAGAACGGACCTCATCTTTCAGCGGTTGCATTGCTTATCACTTCGTCTCTTTGATCGATCGGATCGGCACTTTTAATCCTCAACTGCGCGCCGCAGATGATGCGGCGATTGTTTAAGCGCCTGCTATGGAACCTATTCCGAGACAAAACTGTAGCAGGGTGTGTATATCCTGGCCATTCTGGGTTGACTGCTCTCCGGTGGTCGTGCTACCTTGCTATGTAAATGTTTCCACACCATGGAATCGCCGCTTAATTAGACAAATCCACGTCTTATTAACCCCGCCTACTTTTCAGTATTTCAAGGCGTCAAACTGGACATATAGTTTTAATCGATGCTAGGAGATTAATATTTTGCACAAACTATCTGTACACGCCAACATGTTTGGGGGACCATGTCGTTAAACTGATTTTATCCTGTGCGTTTTTTTTTTGGTTTTTTGCATTAACCTCAGGGATGTCAGTACGTAGACCAAGAATTTTATGTGCATTCCAGAATATCCAACCTAAAAGCTGATAAAGAAAACTCACGCCTCCGTGATAACCTTAACTTATGCAGGCCTAGTAATAAATCAAAACTCTCGAAGGGGGCGGGAATTGAGTGGCCCGGATTAGATGAGTTCCCATGTGATGTTCATGGTGTTTATAAGCACAGTTTCTGGAATTGCTGGAATCTACCGGGCCTCCTTGCAGCACGTTCGCCTTGAATTGGATTGTACAGCGATTGAGAGAACCAGCCAGGTTCGGTTTCACCGCTCTGGTCAACCAAATGAACTGTGCGTTTCTTACTATCCGACGTACACATCATGAACATGCACATCCCATCAGCTAGATCACTTGAGTTTCAAGATTTCAAAAGCCTACAGATCTTCCCTGTCGCCAAGGTGGCTATATGGGCCCAGGTACGTAATTAATTTTTTTTTTTTTTTTTTTTTTTTTTTCTGGTTGTTCGCATACGTGAGACAAGCAGACAATTGGAACGCAAACAATCAAAACGGACCCGCTACATATCATGCAAATATGCCACCAGCAGCGCATTTTGACGGGTTTTTTGCAAAATTAAGTAGACTGCTTGATGTGAGTTTGGTAATTGCGTTGTTTAAAACAAATTGTCGAATGGCTGCGGTACGCATCTAGTTGCTACTAGTACCTACGTATCCTGCACAAATAAAAATACTGTCAGACGCCTGGGTCATTGCACCCGCTCCTTTTTTTTTTTATCTTTAATCTTGACAGGCTTTTTTGAAAAGGGGTCGCCTTTAAATCAATGAAAAGCCTAATATGCATGTACCTTTGTCTTAGATTATTTAGCGTATACGTGCCGGAGGGCGGGGCGGTTTTTCTTGTTTAAGTTTTTTCAAACCTTTCGACAGGTTGAAGGATGGATCGCTGCCGTGTCGTATTAAGCGGATTTCCTCTCCCTCCTTGTCTCTGCATCTTCATCACCCATGTCGATTTCGAAAAATCTCGAACGAAATGCTTAACTGCACCTGGGAACGGTTTAATGCAAGAAGCCCAGGTGGTGGCCATGTGCAACCGTTTCAACTGTTACAGATCGGACCCCTAAAGATCTCTTGAACCCTAGTCGGTCGACCCCTCAACCAACCTTTTCCGAGTTCTTGCGGAGGATAGATATATATGCAATACGTACTTAGAGCATGTTGCAGTTGCCGACAGCCACTGTTTTGAGATCTATGCGCAAGTGCTCTATATTATAAGCCGAGGCAATTCTTGAGAAGAGAGAAGAAGAAAGCTAGATTCTCTATGCGTATACCAACATGATGAAAGCAATCAAGTGTACGGTGTATCTAAGATCTCTATAGCTTAATTGCCCCCACAGATTAATATTATAAGCTTATTGGTATCTGATATGCAGGCCGCCAAGTAAAGATATAAGCATAAGCATACACCCAGCGTATATTACAATGGGCTGGGATAATCTTTGGCCATCAATTTTCTCCATTTATACTGAGACACGAACATTTAAGCGGTGTGTGTCCTTAGTTAGGAAGGGGGAAAAAGACTGCCGAAATCAAAAAAACAAAACCAACAACCGTTGTTTCGAAACTGCACGAAATCAGTTGGTCTTGGAATGACCTGCAGACCCCTGTAGTCGGTAGCTGTGGCAGCAAATATATCCTTCCTTTTGCATTATTTGGATACAAACTGTCTTTGAATGAATTGTTCCATCCTCGACAGAGCTCCTGTGCTAGCACCAGGCAGTGCCTATACCCGCTTTTGGTTTTTAGTAGCGCTTCAAGATTTGGCGCTAGTTTATGCCGCTTGGTACTATATGTTGAAACATGTAAAAAGAATTTCCAAAGGCTATGTTTATGCGGCGCGATTGTCACGCAGATCAGTTTACGTAAGAAATTGTTAAGCCCTAATACCCTACGGTGTGGTACCCAAGCTCTCCAGTGAAGCCGTCTGCCTAATAATCTATAGCCTAATTTCAATGCACTCCCCGATGCGGCACGTATGAGAGGTTTATAGGCTAAAGCACAAGCACGCACTATTGATTGTTCTAAGGCATGGTTGTTTCAAAACTGAGATGCATCAGCTATCCCGACTACAACCCTGATCATATCTCCATTGGAAACTTCAAAATCCATTTAACGAATGCGCAACAAACATTTATTGCAATGTCCAATTAATGCGACCTTTATTTTTGCTGTCTGGCTACGTAGATAATGAGTTCAAGTACAGATGCGGTAATTCCACCAGTTTCAATAGGGGTAGGGGGAGGATGTATCACTTTGGAAAAAACAAAAAAAAGTAAAATTGCCATGGAGGCGCGGATCTCATTTCATAAGGAGCACATGTTGTTTTGGTTCCCATTCAGACGTCAATTGTTATTCTTTGATGGGTGGCATTGAAAGGAATGTCATCCCTTGTTGTTAAAAAGCTGTTTCTAAGGGCTGGATTTGGACAAAAACTTCCCCGGAGCCGCCTCGGCTCAGCGAGCATATATAAGATGTATCACCTTAAGGGTCTATATCTTACCAAGTCGTCCTACAATCTAACAGATGGCGCTAACGCCATGTATCTGTCCTTTCTCCAGATCTTAACCCCTTAAAAGCCAGATCCAGATCCAGGCATTGCTCCTTTTGTTGACAATCTTTCAGGGGCTTTTCTTCGTCCATGAAACCATTAAATCTGTATCCAATCTAAGATGCATACATCCACTGCGTTTAAATTGCCAACCGGACGTCTGTCTCAATTGGCTTTTTTATCCAATATCTGCAATATTTAAACGTCCAGAAACGATCAGTCTGGACTATATCCCAATCTTTCCCGACCGTTTCAACGGCATGTGCGTGGGCGCGTGCTTAACTCAAAACGGCTGCTACACTGCAAACCGCATAGCATATGAAACTATTATGCACACGCCATGTCATGTCAATGCAATTACCGCGCATGTTTATAAGGGATATGTGCACACACACCATGGGCCTGGGACTGCGGTTTTTTGTTTGTTTTTTTGTTACCAGACTGCAAAAACTCACTGCTGCGTAAATTAATTGCAACGCAGTGTGATTGGACGTCTCTTTTTAGTCAAAATAATCTCAAATGGGCTCGGGAAAAACGAGGACTGTCTAGGGGATTTCATAAAAATAAACATCACATAAAAACTCAAAATTCTCATAACAAAGCTATATAGCTAAAGCAAATATCTAAATCTCTTATTCTGTTTATCTGTAAGATCATCTTCAGCAGAATCGTCTTCCACGGCGGTCGCAGAGCCATACCGTTCGTCTCTGCTTTTATTGATCCTACTCAACCAGAACCTCGACACAATTGTAATAACAATTGCAAAAATTGTAAACACTATATTACCAGTAAACCCAGCATTGAACCGTGGTCCTGGAGACGCGCCAAACACAACACTACCAACAATAGACCCAAAGGAATTGGCAATAAAAACCATGGACCCAGTCAAGTATTTTTTGGTATGCCCGGCAACATTAGAACTGGCTAATGAAACACCCATCCCAGTTGCAGAGACTACAAAGGGGAACAAACATAACCCACCGTACCGTGCGGCAATGTTATCTGTGGGAGCTCTCCAGCAGAGCAACGCGCCTGCTAGCTCAATCGTTAACAGTACCACCATGCTATAGTATCTCATGCTCTTGAATTTACGAGATACCAAAGATGCAGCGGTGATCCCGAAAACAGTCACAGCCCCCAATGGCATCATCAAACACATGGTTTCAAACGCAGAGAACCCAAACCCGCTTACAACCAGCGTGGAAAAACTCGTTAAAGCAGACCCAGGAGCAGATGTTGCAAAAATAAAGAAAAACAAGAAATAGAAATTGTGATCAGTCAAGCATTCTTTTACTTGTCCCCAGCTGAGAGTCCTTTCCATTGCACCAGTTTGACTAGTTCTTAGACGATCCCTTGCAATCATTTTCTCCCGTTCGTTCAAAAACCGAGCAGTCATTGGACTATCTGGCAAAAAAAAGAAAATAACAAACGACCAGATAACAGTGGCCCCACAAACGACAAGAAAAAGGTATTTCCAAGATTTTAAAGATCCCCCAATCTCACCTAGTCCAGCTCCGAGAATTGGACCGACGACAGACCCGATACCCGACGCCGCATACCAGGCGGCGCTCCGGGTTACCTGTTCCTCCCGCTTCCAAAAATAACAAATATACACTGAGAAAATTGGCGCTACTGCCGATTCCGCAAGCCCTAGGCAAAACCGATTCGCCATAATTCCTGGAAAGTTATTACATACTGGAGTCAATATTCCAACTGTAGCCCACAGAAAACATGCAACAGAAATAACTTTAGCGGCTGGGAACTTTTGGGCCAGGACCGCCCATGGATACGCACCAACGATGAACCCGATAAAGAAAATCATGGTAGCTAATGAAAATCTGCTGTTGTCTGTAATGGCGTTACCTTCGGCGTCAACCCCAATGGCCCTGATAAGGTCCAAATCCTCCGCCATTCCATACAGAACACCGGTACTAAACACTGCCTTGTCCAAGTAATCCAAACAATTGGTCATCATAAGGATCGGAATAATATGAAAATCAAGTTTTCGTATGAGCTTTCTCTCTTCTTCTGGTGTATAAGCCAGAGCTGCTTCTTTATCGCCAATTATATCATTAGCTACAGGTTCTTCTTTCTGATCTAGATCAGTAGGAGCAGGATTGTTTTCTGCCATTGTTTAGATTCGTGAATAGTTGTGGGGGAAAAGAAGCAGAAATTAGTGCCAATTTAAGCTAGAAGCTTATCGACAAAGTGTGGGTGGGGACGAATCATGGAATGGACCGAGGTGGTGGCACATCTAACTTGTCGGAAATTAATGCCCAAAAACTTGCATAACCCCTCTTTAAAACGCATCCATTGGGGGGAACACAACAATGAATCGTAGCCGAGGAGACAGTGACTTTTTTTTTTTTTTTTTTTGAGCCCCATGAGAAATTGACTTTGCTAAAAGACATCAACATCCGCACCAAATAAACAATAAAATGGCCATTCCAACCATCAATCTATCTATCTACAAATATATATCAAAGCCTTGTCAAATCCTACTGCCAGTATGTAATATCGCAGGTCGCAGGAGCGGACGTACTCTTATCTGGTGTAGCTTCGCATTTAGCCAGCATTAGGACCCCGCACAATACTAATGCATGTACATCCACGCCTTTTACAATGAACCGATCTTTTCTTCTGATGAGACAATCAACGCAATCAATAACGCAATAAATAACACCTTCTTTTTAAATTTATTTATTCACTTAAATACCTTTTGTTAGAAATTATGGAGGGGATTCTCGTTTATAAACTGCTTCTCGGACCACCTTGACAGCTCGTTTGACTCCATTATTAGATTCCAATGGCTTCAACAAGTCAAACGAACATAACAAATCTTTCGATACAGACATGACTGCACCCCAGTTCTGAAACTCGCCGCAGTAATTAGGGGCACTGAAAACAGTGACCAACTTTCGATGATTGAAAAATTCATATCCATCCTCCACAACCATGTGGCCTCTTGCAATCAAGTCAAATCCATGCTTTTTGCAAAACTTATCCACCACAGTCTTGCCGAAGCAATACGATACTCCTCGGTCATTTTCACCCCACCGGTCAACAGCAGGATCTGGATCTGACCATAACAAGTCCGATACTAGGCCACTATCTGGGACATCTGTTGGTCGTTGAATATCAATAATGTCGTCCATGCTATTCAAGTTGGGTGACAGCCCACCATGAACACAAAAAATCTTTCCACCAATCGTAGCAGCAATTGGTAGAGTATTAAAAACGTCGACAATTGTTTTCCAAGTCTTGATACTACATCGACGTTTGCATTCATCATAAAACCCATAAACTTTTGTGACACTGGCACATTCATGATTCCCACGTAACAGAAAAATGTTTTCTGGAAACTTAATCTTTAAACACATGAGTAGCATTATAGTCTCCATAGACTGTTTACCCCGGTCAACGTAATCCCCTAAAAACAAATAGTTAGATTTTGGAGGCAATCCACAAGTTTGGAAAATACGCATCAAATCACCATATTGGCCATGAACGTCGCCAACGACTTTTACAGGAGTGCCCAATTCTAAAAGGACCGGTTGAGACATGAACACGCTTGAAGCCACGCGACAGATATTTCGAATCTCCATTGGCTCTAAACAAAACTCTCTTTGACCCTTGGCATTAACCAACCGGTCGATATAGTCATTAATTGGTAATCCACGTTGTTTTCTGCTACTAGTGGATCCATTTTTTCGTTTTGGAGTGGTCATTGGCTCGTTGTACTCTATTGAAGAAGATGAAGACGACAACACGGTGCCGACAGTTGAAGGAGTCGACAAGCTAGACCCTGGGGACAACGGGCTGACAGAGCTGGTGGAAGTACTATTTTTCCTTGGAATATTAATTCCGGGGGAATTTCCAGCAGCGGCTGGATGCTGAGGCGGAGGCGGAGACTTTAAATGGGTGGCAGTATCTGGTGGCGACGGTACTGCTTTTGTAAATCTCTGGCTATGGTTATGGTTCTGTTGTTGTTTTTGATTTCGTATATAACCACTACAACCTGTCTCGTCAGTCGAATCTTCGGAACCATCAGCAGTTTGTGTCAGAGAAGGATTGGATTCAGCATTTTTGGATGGCGAGTTCCCCATCGATGATACAAAGTGAGATAAAAGAAGGAAAAAAAAATTGAGGTGGAAAAAACGGGACGACAGAGGATACCCAGAAGCCAGGGCGCGCTTCCTATTCGGCCCCGGGCGAAGTTAAAAATTTTGTCCACTCCCAACCAATGCCAAGCATTTTGGCCGAGCGTCGGACCAGAAATCGATCACCAAAAAAACATAGCATAGCACAGCACTAGCGCTAGAGACGATAATGGCTACAACGTTAGATCCACAAGCGTTTGCACGGCATTCAACAGAACGAACAGATGGACCAAGTTCTTATGTATTAAGGCAAGCTGTATGTGTGTGGTTTATAATGAATTGTTCTAACTCCTAAATAGCGACACTCAAAGAGTGGTCAAGACGATCTAGAAAAGATTGGCGTTACAACAACACTGTACGTGGGAAACCTATCATTTTACACAACAGAAGAACAAATTTATGATTTATTCTCAAAAGCAGGTGAAGTAAAGCATATTGTGATGGGCTTGGACCGGTATAATAAGACGCCTTGTGGCTTTTGTTTTGTTGAATACTATAATCATGAAGAAGCGCTACAATGTGTAAAATACTTGAATCAGACTAAATTAGATGACCGGGTGATCCGTGTTGATTTAGATCCAGGATTTCAAGAAGGACGGCAATTTGGCCGTGGAGTTAGTGGCGGTCAAGTTAGAGATGAATTCAGAGATGATTATGATCCTGGTCGTGGTGGATATGGGAAGAGATGGGCTCAAGCTGCTCAGGATGATTCAGTGCCGTAGATTATCAAATAAGACTAGTTTTGGTATGTATACAATTCTTAATTTTTTCCTAGGGTTATTTCTTTTCGAGATTTTTTGAATTTTAATTTTTAATTTTTTTTTAATATATTATAACAGGGTTCCAGCCCTTTTATAACTAATAAATAAAGAGATATATGGTTGATTTGTTTTTGTTCTTTTGTTTTTCTTAATGCTGAGAATACATTCTCTGTTTTTCTCTATTCTTGTGCAATGCAGGGAGACGGCGTCGTCTAGCGTTGATGAACCAATTTGAAATCTGGTTCAATGTCAACCCAGTACGTCTCATTAAATCATTCTTTTCCGCTTCAGTTGGATAAGGATGATGAATATGATCATGTAACCAAGTTCGAAGAATGTCCGTCACTGGTCGTGGAAGATTACCTCTTCGCTTCTTTGCTGGATTCCGAGGAGCCTCATAAGTGGAAGCAGGTAGATGATGTTGAGGTGGACTTGGTAGATGACGGAAAGGAGGGATTGGTTGATCTGTTGGTGACGTAGCAGCTGGAGATGTAGCTTGACTAACTGGTGGCGACATCAACGGTGGTGGTCCAGACCATGTATTAAACTTTGGTTGATGGTGGTGAATATGGTGATGCAGTTGTGATTGTACCGGTGGTTGTGGCTGTGCACATGATTGAGGTGCTACCCGTTGTGCTTGCTGTTGTTGTTGTGATGCAAAATATGAATCTGGAATCAATTCCTGAATTGATGGCAATCGAATGTTTTGTTGAACTGGAGCTGGTTGCACCTGTGGATACCCTGGATATACCATAGGGAAGTGAGATTGAGGAGCCTGAGGAGGATAGCTAACCACGTTCATTATTGTTTCTGGTATTTGTTGATGATAAAAAAGTCCTGCTTTTTGAAAAATTTTGATGATGGATAGTAATGTTGGTTTTGATTTTTAGGGGTCTAGAAAGATTGGCAATGAGATGTACATCATACCGGATCTATGGCTTCTTTTATACTATATCCACTTGGAGTACCTGTTGCAAAAAGAAGAAACAAAAAACACACAGAAACAAAAAAGAAATCAAAAGAAACCCAGCCAATATGTTACTTTTTGTTGGATTTCATTCGTGCATGTCTATGGACACTGTGTGGGTATCCTCGCGTACGTATAAGCAGATTAAGCGAAATATTATTCAATTTGCGGGCAAAAGCAACTGCTCGTTTTTCAGAGCTCGAGCCTATGGCAAAGTGCAGCGCCAATCACAAGCCGGCATGCAATGCATCAACATGGGCCTGGGGGAGTGTGGTGGTTTGGAAACAACTTTCTTTTTGTGACACATAACTGTTACATGGTTTTTACGCACATACGTTTCGCTGTGCTCTGTATTTCTGGATATATCCATAGGACAGAACCCGGTTGTTAATAGGAATGAGAAAATGAGCACCGGTATGGAGAAAAATCCAAAGGGTTGGTGATTTGCTCTGGCGTATATCAGACTTCCGCTGATATCCAGCAGAGAATACCACTACCCCGTGCATTTCTCAAACGCGATAAACCTTTTATGTTTAGACGAGATGCAGGTTGGATAATGTATATTAGCGGATCCTAAAAGAATTCAAAGCTTTCCAGAGAGGGAGAAAAAAAAAGGCTGAACATGATCTGTGCGTTGTTTTGGATTTTGATGGCCATAAAAATGCACTGCATATGAGTGCCGTATTTGGTTGCGAAACACTTTGCTTTTCAACCAACGTTTGGACCAGGGGGGGTTTTCTTGTTTGTTTTTCTCCTGTCCCATATGTCTATTTCTTTTTTCTATCTATCAGCCATTAGGAAAAGCCGTTTTTAAAAAAGCAACATGGAAAAACCATGACATGTGTGCATCCTGCAGAAAGGTAACAGAAATCTCCTGCTGGCCGCTACCGGTCTCGAAGGGGGTAGGCTCACACACTTCAAAACAAGAAAACGGAAAAAAGAAGGATTTCGAACAAACACGGATCCTTGGTTGCATTTTGACTTGATGGGTTTAGTCCCGGGGTGTTTGTTTATATTGCTATGATAGACTATAGACAGCATATATTTTTCGAAACACGTCTCTAAGAACCGAACAAGGAATCTCCAACTTATTATATCCAATGCTTACACACAAATATTCAGTTGATCAATCAAAAACATTGGCACTCTTGTACATAAATCTTGCCAATAATTGCCTGTCTATTGGGCGAATTTTAGTTTTGAATGCGGCGAGAATTCCCAACCCTTTTTTTTAGCCGAGCTCGTATCCATTAGGCGTTAGACCGTTTGGCATTAGTTCCAACCGCCTCCCTCTAAATCTGCAGATATCAGCAGTCTTTTTTTTTTTTACTTTCCCATCCGCCGAGCTCTAGGGCCATGACCTGTCAACTCCGCTAGTTTACAGCCAAGCCTGTTTCAAAAACAACATTCGTGTCGTTAACGTTTACTAATTAGGAAAAACCACCTCCACCTAAAAACACTGAACCAAATCTAAAGCTGTTTTCTGATCCAAACCCGCATTTTAGGTAAACCGTTTACCGGTTATGGACTGGCCATGGTTCTAGAACCCGAACCAGAAAACATGCTTATGAAACTTGTCTTATTAGTGGGCGTGCACAGACCTTTTTTGGAAAACCTGAACCATTTTCAACCCATGTGAACCCATTTTCAGAATATTGTTCGACTTTTTAAAACCGATCTGTGAAGTCACAAATTGGAAACATGTATACACTACGTATGGTCAAAAAGTTCAAATGCCAGGGGTGTACAGATCTCGATCTAGTGCGGGAGATCACCGACCAGGACATGGGATTTGCACGTGTCCACAACGGCATGTTGGGGGATTCGAACTCCGCCGCACAAGAAAGGCGTGGGAGATCGGGTTTGACAGGGAATATAATACATTGACAGTGGCAAAAATATTATTTTTCTTAACCTTGTTTTATTAATAGACGTCCTGTCTGAGTTTATTTCGACAAGGAACATGTTTTTTTTCCTGCAACTTTAATTATCCCAGATAGACGAATAAAAATGCGACGTGAGTTGATATCTTCGGCCACGGTCACGCCTTTCCATTTTGAACAATGAGGTGCTATTTCCTTAAGTTTCATCCGGACTGCGCCTAGGCTAGCTGCCTCCCTCTCTGTGTCCTTTGCGGACGTCGCAGTTGCCCTGTAACAATCATGGCAACTATCGTCCGCGAGCCTCTATCAAAGAAACTTGCCATAATATTCTGTATGTTTAGCAACGCCACCATTGCGTACATCGCATATGCATTGGGACTGAATTTCCCAGAATAGGAACGGAGCAGCTCATAGCTCATATCCTGATTAGTTCAACGCAAACATAAGCCGTTTTGGTTACTCTTCTCGTCGTTTGGTCGAATTTAGTTCGTCGCCCGTCGGAATCATAGTGAATTGCTCCGGTGTTTTAACCAGCTTAATTGGCGGTTGCAGTCCGGATCATGCATTGCAGATGTCACAGACACTGGTGTCTCTGGTTTATTTTCATTGTCTGCAACTTCCGAAAGTGGCCTCGTGCGCGTCGTATAACGCCCGGTTCTTCCATCGATTCATAATCACTGTTCAAAACCTTTGCAAACAATGTCCAGAACCAAACATGTCGTTGTCTAAGCCCATGAAATCTCCGACCGTTACAAACGGTTAGAGATCTCGAGATCTCGATATCTCTCCGATCGTAATCCGAACTTTCCTATTCAAGCGGAGCCCGCCGCTGCGCTGCTAGTAGGCCGGGTAACAGCTGTCAAATTTTTTACTAAGCGGCCGGCCGCGCACCGCGGGATAGCTAGCACCCCGATTAACTTTTGATTTGTCAGACGCTGATAGATATTTTTTACTCGCTTAGGTTAGACCATTAAATACCCACTCCCATTTTTCTCCTCTTCTTCTAACTTTATTCCCTTTCCTTGTGACATTATCGACGTTATCGTTTTTTTTTTTGATCGATGGGGTTGCTGTAAGTTGAAACATGTTTGAACTCAGCAACAACAAACAAGCTGGTGTACTAATACAGGACGACTAGATCGATGGGGACGCCATTGGATTGGTCCAATGTCAAAGAGCACGCAGATCATGTCCGTACTCATGGCATTGAGCAATTGATCCACATGTATAACCGTACCAAAGACAAGAAAGGTGACATGTTGTTATGGGGAGATGAAGTGGAAATGATGGTGGTGGAGATTAACGAAAATGACCATACAGCCAAGCTATCGCTTCGACAAGCTCAGATTTTGGATGACCTTGCAACAGCTGAAAAGAATGGTGATTTGGATGGGGCAAATGCCAGTTTCCATCCGGAATATGGCCGGTATATGCTTGAATGTACTCCTGCCAGACCTTTTACTGGTGACTTTGAGCAATTGCTCACTGTGGAGGAAAACATGGCTAATCGTCGTACCATTGCAAGACAGCATATGAACGCAAATGAGTTCCCGCTATCATTGACAAGTTATCCTATGTTAGGAGTAGGGGAATTCTGCGATCCATTCACTAAACCTGAAGGGCCAGCATCGAGATCATTTTTCTTGCCTGATGAAATTATCAACCCGCATGTACGATTTCCTACGTTGACCGCAAATATCCGGCAGCGAAGACAGAGTAAGGTTGCTATTAATGTACCAGTATTTGTCGATAAAAAGACTCCGCAGCCGTTTATCGATCCTACAATTCCATGGGATCGTGATGTCTACCCAGAGGATGCTAATGCAAGGGACGGCGCCGCATTACCAAATTATATTTATATGGACTCTATGGGATTTGGAATGGGGTGCTGTTGCTTGCAGATTACGTTCCAAGCAACGGATATCACAGAAGCCAGGAATCTGTACGATCAGTTGGCTCCATTGACTCCAATCTTTTTGACTTTGACAGCCGCAGCTCCGGCTTATAGAGGGTACCTGTCAGATCAAGATGCCAGATGGAATGTAATTGCTGGATCTGTTGATGATAGAACAAGGATTGAACGAGGGTTGGATCCTGAAGATGAAAAGTATGACGGATTTAATTCTAGTCAGCGGATTCCAAAATCTCGCTATGATTCAATTGATTGTTATATCTCTAACACTAGTGAAGAATTGCAGAATTCTTCAGAGCATTACAATGATCAAACCTTGGTGATTAACGAAAAGGTGAAGACACGGCTGTTGGAAGCCGGATTTGATGAATTGCTAGCAACGCACTTTGCGCATTTGTTTATTAGAGATCCGATTGTTATTTTCGAGGAGCTACTAACTCAGCAGGATGATCGTGTAGACTCGGATCATTTTGAGAATATTCAGTCTACTAATTGGCAGACTATGCGGTTCAAACCACCTCCACCAGGATATGAAGGGAGCATTGGATGGAGAGTGGAGTTTAGACCTATGGAGGTACAATTAACTGATTTTGAAAATGCAGCGTTTTCCGTGTTTACTGTTTTGGTTACTCGGGTTATTCTGTCCTACAATCTGAATTTTTACATTCCAATTTCCAAGGTTGACGAGAATATGAAACTTGCACATAAGCGAGACGGGGTGAACTCTGTCAAGTTTTGGTTCCGAACCAACGTGTATGAGCATTCTCCGGGGGCTGGACAATACAAGCAGCTGTCAATCGATGAGATTTTCAACGGTTGTGGGTCAGACTTTGTGGGGCTAGTTCCGTTGGTGAGAAAGTATCTGCAGTCTATTAATGTCGACTTGGATACATTGTGCCAGTTGGACCGATACCTTCAACTAGTTTCGAAACGAGCTAGTGGTGAGTTGGTGACCACCGCGACGTGGATGCGGAACTTTATCCGAAATCATCCGGATTATGCTCAGGACTCCAAAATCACTTCAAAGATTAACTTTGATTTGATGAAAGCATGTGAACGAGTCACGGCAGGGGAGAATTGGGATACTGAGTTTGCATCACTGCTAGGTTTATAGAGAATAGAAATCTAGCAATAGAAGAAATATTATGCAGGACGTACGTCCCAGTGTAGTGTTACGTTGATTTAACAACCATGAAAAAAAAAAAAAAAGATTCGTTTTGTAGATTGATTTAAAGTTGTACAGCGTCAGATATTTTAAAAATATGTTTCATGAGCAGATGTTTGAGGCTGAAAAAAAGGATGCGCGGCTTTGTTTTTCGTTGTTTTTCGCATTCCAACGGTTCGGGTCTTTTGGGAGCGCTTGTGAAAAATGATGGAACGTTAACTGACACATCAGCCTATACCATTCAAAAAGTAGAATTAAACAAAAAGAATGGATGATTCGTCATCCACAACAGATAGTGAAGGCGAGTCAATAACTAGAGAGGTATTGACGCGCCGTAGATCACAAAGTGCAACTTCACCAGCAGCAACAATAACAACAAATGTTAAGGACTCTAGTACATCTTCACGCCACCACCATCACCATCCAAAGCATTCACTGTATTCTCAGACATCAGTGACCACATCAGTGCCGCAGCTCAACAGACATAAATACTCGTCAAGTTATGATCTACGAATCCAAGACGGTGAGAAACAAGAACGATGGAAACGGGTGGTAGAAACCGTTTTGATTCTGGTGCCGTTGGTTTTGACGGCTTACAAGACGCCATTAATGTATCATCCGTCATACCAGCTGGAACTCGTGTCATGGTCGGCAGTGGTAATCTTAACTATCTGTACTCGCTATCAGTACGCCAGTTTCCCACAAGCATTGTATTTGTTGCTATTCCCGCCAATTCTCAGCTTGGCCACGGAAAACGCAGACTTATTCCCGCTCAACCTGACGTTATCTTTATCAGCACTACCACTCCCGTTTGAAGCACAGCAGTTTATCTCGATTGTTTTGGGCGATGAACCAAGGACATGTATTGTGGAATTCCATGCGTATATTTGTGAGATTATCAGCTGGGCATGCTCCACCTCTCTCACTCCGACGGAGATATCCCTTTTTGCATCGCTATTAGTCAACACTATTGTCAGCTTTAAAGCCGACTACTCTCAAATTATTATTCTGGTGCCGTTGCTTTCATTGGTGCCAGCAGTGCCATGGCTGGAACGGCTGGTTAAACTTTCGCAGATTATGGGGCGCCATAAACGGCCGCATAATGCAGCCGCATTGAAAGAATGGTTCTCTGTCATGGCTGTAGTGTCATTTGTTACTACAAGTGCCATTCTCTTGTATGCATTGCTTGGGTTGGATGGAATGGCACAAATGGCCGAATACCTGTTGCTTGATCCAACGCACTACTGGATCCTCGGGTATTGGGTCACGGTGGTATGTTTCAGCATCAACATTGTCATGCGGTACTCCACGAATTGGCAGCTGGATCTGCGGCGTAAAGTATGGCATGGGATTGTCGTGGTCATGTTTGTCCCCACCATCTGGATAGACTGGGGGTATACTTCAGCATGCATGGCCATTGCATTGATCCTTTTTGTTCTACTTGAACTTGTGCGGGCCACGGCCATGCCTCCATACGGCGCGGCGATCCACCAAGCGCTTCTTCCATATACAGACTCTCGAGACTTGTGTGGGCCTGTGATTGTGTCTCATTTATTCCTGTTACTGGGGATTTCGCTACCGGTGATCCTATGCAAAGGATCGCCAGCTGGTGTGATTTGTCTGGGACTGGGCGACGCATCTGCGTCGATAATTGGTAGACGGTACGGTAAAGAGCGGCCCAGGTGGCTAGGCTCCCCTAAGACTATAGAAGGAACGGCCAGCTTTGTCGTCATGGTGGTGGCAGGGCTGCTTGCGGCATCGCGACTGCTGCCGTACGTGCGGCTCGACCACATGTCGATCGCCGCAATGTGTACCACCGCGGTGGCTACCGCCATGTTAGAAGCCACCAGCGGTATGAACGATAACGTGATTGTTCCGTTGTACATGTTGATCATTCTAGAACTGTTGATTTGATTGTATATTTAGAATAGTGCTTTTGTGAAAGAGTTTTCTCTATAATTAATATTTTCTAAAAAACTAGAAACTTGAATCCAATGCCATGTCATGTACCCAAAGTCATACACTAAAGAGTCGGCACCAGACCTGTGGCTGTTGCGTTGTTATAGTCGCTTGAGATCCGTGTCTTGCATTTGCCGGGTGTTTCATGGCCTGTTAATAATAGTTTCCGGAGCTCGCCTTATCCTGACCCTTCTCATCGTTGAGGTTATGGGTTGTAGCGATACCTTGACCAACATATAGTTCCAACGTTCTTAACCTCGGCGGGAGTTTTCGACAGTAATTTCTGAATACGGTGCTGATTCCGTCTTTCAAACATCCATCGTTCTCTCTGAGGTTCAATGAGAGACCTACCAGGAACTCGTCAAAGAGTTTACAACAAACATCTAGCGGCCGCTGCAGCTGTGCCTTCTCAGCCAACGACTGCCGCGGCATGCATTTCCCCAAGGCTCGCTCCCTCTGAGTTGGACCGCTTTCATGCTGATAAACCGAGGCACTCCGGGGATCTGTTTCAACACGTCATGTGTCATGTGTCATGCTCTTATAGTCCATCTTTGAGCCGCGCGGCGGTCCCCTGGTGATGATTATTGCCAGAATTATCTATTATTATATATTGAAAATCAACTGAGTTGTATTATTATTTTTCTAATCGTAAATTTCTAATGGTGGAATACGATCCAAGTTGTAAAACCAATTCCCGGATTCCAATTCCTTAGCCAGCCAATCTGTTGGAAACATGACCAAATGGCCCTGTACGCCTCTAGACAAGACGCGCTCTGCTTCTGATGGATTGTATGGTTCGTCTCGCGACGAAGCCCACCGACGCGAAGAATACCGCGTATTGGCACGCCGCCGCCGGAACGGCGTTTGCGTATTGCCGGTGGTCGTGGTTCCCGATGTTGCAGTTGGAGCAGATGACAATGGCTTCCCAGCTGACCCATTAACCGGTTCAGACTGGCTTCTGGATTGTCGCGCATCATCAGTTTGCTGTTGTTGATTTTGCTGCGGCTGCGGCTGCGGCTGTCGCTGTCGCCCAGCCTCACCATCCTCTTCTTCATTACCATTGTTATGACTACTATCATCATCCTCATCCATCGCACCCAGCGGAGCATGTGCCTTGGTAGTGTTCCGTTTCTCAGTCGCTTCTTGTTCTGCATCTTTTGGCCATTGTCCCCCGGCTTTATCCTGGTCACTAGAAAACTTTTCACCAAACCGCACATATTCCTTATACTCCTTCCAAGAAGTAACCTCATCATCCGGTTGGCATCGGAACACCTGTCGGAACGTAGCAGTATTTTTCTCAGCAACTCGCAACCAAATATCATAATAAAACGACTCGTCCAATGGATCCTTGAAAGAATACGGATCAATGCAAATATGGCCCGGTGGTAATACGTAACTCTCCTCTTCTTCTACCCCTTCTACCGCTGCTTCGGGCACTACCGCTTCATCGCCAGAATCACTAGCCCTAAATGATTGCGAATCGGTTGACACTCGAGTCTTTGTAGTCTTTTCATACAAGGCCCGTTTGAACTTTTCCAAGTCATCGACCAACGTTTCATTCAAAACCTCTTGAACAACTCGATCATTCACACTTTCAGAAGAGGCTTCTGCCGCAGCTTCCACCCTGTCCTTGCCATTGGTTTTAGATTCATGTGCCCATCCATCATACCCATGGCCTTCAACATCTTGACGATGCTTGACATTACCTTGAACACGATTATCCGAACTAACATTCTTTTTATCCCGCAACCCAATATTATCAATCCCGGAAAAATGATTAAACCCTCGCAACTCAATAGCGTCAGACGGCATGTTGGAGACTGTCGTGGTTGGTACTGCGAAAATTGGGTTCTCTTTAGCCTTGGCTCGGGCCAAATTCTCCGCTTGGCGTTCGATAAAATCAAGCTGATCAACATCCAATCCCATGTGTTCTCGCATGAGCCGGATCCGCAAACTATGTGCAAACTTGGCAACCTTATAAGGCTCTCCACCCATTGTGGAATCCAATTGGTGAGCATCTCGAACAATTGCAGCACATTCAGAATCTCGGTGCCCGCGCATTGACCGTTCATTGATATTCGCAGACCCAATAATAGCCACTCGGTCATCAGCAATCATAGTCTTGGCATGGATATACAATTGTTCAGTCACCAGCTTCTTATTCGGTCCAACTTTACCCCATTTCCGCAATGAAAAGAACTGAATATAATCATCTGGGTTAATCCCTTCCTTCTCCAGTCGGCCAAAAATGGAGTTTGGACCTCGGGAAATACTGTAGTATTGACATTGCATAATCACTCTCACACTTGATCCATCCGGTTGATCCACTTGCGATTCAAACCCTGGCATCAATGGAATCACAATACATGCTCGCCAATTCTCACCATTCTCAGCCGCACGGACAATCCGTTCGACCAATGCATCCCCAATTCGGTTTTCAATCTTGGTCGCTTCAACAGTAGTAGATGAAATGAAAAATTGGTTTTCAATATAAACAAAATGTTCCGACTGTTCAATAACCTTGAGGTATGCATTTTGAATCGAATGTTCAGGCTCTTTCAAACCCAAAGACCATCCACCGGATGATCGCAGCATTTGCACTTCGCAAGTACCTGCCAACCCCAACTGTTTCACCTGTTCTTCAGTAAAATCCGCCGGTGGAAGCAGCAATGGAGTATACCGAGATGGCCGTTTCTGCCGCAACAGATAATTCCATCGTTGGACAAAATGTCGAACCATATCTCGTGCGGGTTGACCAAATATCATCATATGAACATCGTGCCAAGGCATCCGAGGAACCTTGTTTCGGTCATACATGTCTTCATATGGATGATCCAAGGAATAAAAGTCTTGCACTCGGGGGTTTGAATAATCCTTACCTGGCCAAATTTGAGTCTCTCCTGATTCATTGGGTCCTTGAGAATAAAATGCAGTTGAAGAATCATCACTCAATGCATGGTCTGGTGTATCCCATCGTCCAAAACACATATCAATGCCACCAACAAATGCCACAGTATGGTCAATCATGCAAAGTTTTTCATGATGTGCCCAAAAAAAGGTATTCTGAAGCAATTGGTTTGGTGACCGCATGACATAAATATTCGGGTGCAAATCCAGCAAGGAATGCTTGGTATACATCGAATCAATTGGAATAGTCTGGCCGACATTTCGATAAACAATCACAAAAATCTTGACTCCTTGTTCTGCTTTTCGTTTCAATAACCGATCCAATCGCCATTCTTGATTTCCTTCTGCTGGACGCCGCATGTACATTTCCGGACTCAACCACCAATCATGAATATAAATCACATCCTTGGCCATTTCAATAGCTCCACTTACAGCCCAAAAGTAATCTCTCTAATATTTTGTTAGCATTGTCATTTTTTTTTTTTTTTTTTTTTCAGACATACCCCGTCAACAAACCATTGCGCATGAACATTCTTTCTCACCGGAGCAAAACTGTCAAATCGCTGCTTTCTACTCCACAACGTCTTTTCTCTCATTTCATTTATACTATCCATCCACATCTTCAAATTCTTATCAGACCCGGTAACCAGTTTAAACTTTCGCTCAAGATTTTCCAATTGCAAAGTAATATGCATATTTGGCGCCGTAATCTTTCCTTGTTCCTCCTCTTCTTCTTCCTCTTCACCAATCATCCTTACATCCACTTTGAACCCACTATCAACCAAAAACACTTCAAGAATATTCGTCTCGTAGATATTATCCACGCAAACAATATAAGAATGTCTCACCATGAACCACTTGTTTGTATGCCGGTGAATCATTTGAGCCACATCTGTGGGCCGCCAATGAGACACTCTCCACCCTTGCAGCGACGAAGACGATCGTACAAACAGATATCCTTCTTTGCCATGGAACGAATTCTCTGGCGCCAATCGAATACTCATGTTCGAAATTTCTAAAAACTGAAATATCTTATTCGCATCTGGACTGAACCGAAATTGTTGGAGCAATGCTCGGAAATACTTGTCCATATCTAGAGCAAGTTCTTCATATTTTTTGGCCTTCCGTTCGCGGGATTCTTGTGCTCGTGACTGTGACGGACTCAATGCTTGTCTAAACATGTTTAAGCTTTGCCGAGATGACGATAGTGAACCTTGAGAACTCATTGAAAACAGTGAATTGGCTCGATGCACAGATGATGCTTGAGTCTCCGCCCCACTGCCTCGACGACTAGACGTCAAGTCTGGTTGAGAGTTCGTAGATTGTGGATTCTGACCACCTTTATTCCCACCTCTATGCTTGGTAGGAAACTTTGGTAGTTTTTTATTACCAACAGAAAACCCAATCCCTTGGAAACTCAAACTTTTCAATCTTGTATGAAGTAACCAAAAATCTCGATATTCCTTGTGAATACTCCAGGTTAACCTTGCTGGACCGGATCCATATTCCAAGTCCAACCGGTATTTCCGGTTCTTTTCGTTCAAAGAAGTACTAGTATCAGTCAATGTAAACTTGATCTGTTCCAACAATACCGGAATCTTTTTCAAATTCTTTTCATCCCGTTGAAACATTGATGCAAGCACAATAGCTGCTGGACCTCCGGCTATCAATTCATTAATCAATTCAGTACTCTTTTCATAATCAATATCTGGGACATTTCGTTCTTTTTTCTTTATCCCTAGACCAGCTCTCACTGTATTCTTCAAATCCTTCCATGCCCCTGAGTGATCGCCGGTATTAAATGCTGAGATTCGCCGTTTGAATAATCTCGGACTGTTCTCACCAACAGCAGCATTATTGTTATTATTATTATTATTGTTGTTGTTGTTGTTGTTACCGCCTCCACTACTGCTAATGTGAAAAAAATCTCCCATAGTATTAGAACGTGCATAAAACTTTCGTTTTGGCTTCTCACCACCAGTATGCGTAGCAGTCAAAGGATTATCAGAATGTTGTACTTCAGTATCAGAATGTGGTTCATAATCCTCCCCATCCCCGTTTCCATTTCCAAGATCAACAGACTGTGATTGATATTTTCGTTCTCTTCTTCGGAACATATGACTTGGTAGAGTATTAACTCCTGTATCACTCTTGGACCGAATTTTCTTCAACTTTCGTCGTAAATCAGCCGGACCATCACGACTAGCTGCTGATAAAGTCTCATTATTATTCGATGCCTCTCCTTCTCCTCCTTCTTCTTCTTCGCCGGGAATTGTTGATGCATTTGGTGTAGATTCGCCCTTTTTCCCAGGGGAAAGAGTATTTTTTAGCGATGACGGAACAAACATTGTAAATGAATCGTTGGTTCGGTCTTTCAATTTCCGTCGCTGAAACTTCTTCTTCTGCAACCGATAAGGTTGATTTTTTCGAGGAGAAGGAGTCTTGTTAGTAGAACTGTCAGAGTTGACGCTATTGACCGTTGAGTCGTCAATATCAGACGCCACAATATTAGAAAGCTTGGACGGAGTATCAAACGTTACTGATGGAAGTTCAGTATCTGAAGAATCCTCGTCCTGCCATTCGCCATCTAAAGGGCGCGCATTATTTGCAAACCTTGCAGTTTTTGGAGATGGTGTCCGAGATTGAATAGCTGACGAAGTCGCAGTGTCGCCATTGCTTCGATCCATCGAGAAATAACTGTCAACACCATTCTCCTGAACTCTACTTGTCCCTGGGGATTTCGAACCAGGGCTGGAATTGGTCATTATTTTTTTTCTTCTCGTGAAAACTGCTGACCAGATGAAACCAGTCGACGAACCGAATGCTGCTTATATAAACAAAGGCTTAGTTGATATATTAAAAATGGGCGTTTGCTATTTCAAATGCAGTCGCAAACATGCAGTGATAGGGGTTGGTATAACTTGAAATGTTTCGAAAGCGCCGGCCGAGTCCAGCGCTTTGAACCGCTGGCGGTTGGGAGCGCTCTCGCGTCACGCTGGCATGAAAAGCGATACTCTTCTTGTTGCTTAGTGATTGTATCTACGTCATTATGCCCTCTCAGAAAGAGATTAGCATATGGCAATCAGGAGACCTTGGCCTAATATTTTCTAGATGTGATGATATTATTTATAGAACATAAAGTAACAGGTTGGATATAGCAATCATAGATGGGCTGGTGACCTAGGGTAGCAGCAGCACGAGAATGCGGGTTTTATAACCAACCCGAGGTATTTGTTTGTCGATTCAGGAGTCTTGATCCAGTTCCAGAAAGAACATGTAGTGGTTGTTTGAGAAGTGTTTGTATCTACAGATGAAGAGCTGTCGGATGGTTGAGATTTGCGGCCCTATTATCCAGCCGCGCCCTCACAAATATCATACACGGCTTTAA
>JAKTPN010000237.1:0-73824 GCA_030557665.1 Blastobotrys apis
AATACTTGTCACCGCCAAAGATGACTAGAAAGAAGACTGCTTAGAAGAGAAATTTTTGCATTTTAATAAGAAAGAAGCAGGTTGGGGTTATCTTTTATTTTTTTTTTATTTTTCTTTACTTTACTTTACAGAACTAAACTTTATATATATTATTATTATTTTTGCTTTTCGTTATAATTTATTTGAATTCTTTTTCTTTCATTTAATTTCCCCCACCATTGAGACATTGGAGAATCTGTATGGGATCTTGACAAAGATAACAATGGAAGAGAAAGATCGATTAATGGAGAAGGAGGATCTTGATATTGAAAAGGGAAAAGATGCAGAATATGTTGATGAGGATGAGGATGAATGTGAATGTGAGTATGAAGGGTTTGAAGGAGTTGGAGTGTGTCTATTGAAAACGATGGTTGCGGTAGTGGCGATATTGATGTCCATAGCGGCGTCATTGATGCTGGCAATTATGCTCGTTCTAGGAGTATATATGACTTGGTATTCTTTATTTATCCGCTAGATGCTATTACAAAAGGTAACTGTATGATGACTGTATTTTGCTGTATTTTTTATTTTATTTTTGCTATGATTTTTGCAACTTTCCAATGGTCCAACCTGAGCGCTTAGTGCTGCCAATGAGCGTTTCTGATACCATCACACTTGTCTTCGGGACAGCCCTCGTACTAACTCTCGTGGCTGGGTTCATTCATCGAGCGTACGAAAAGTGGGGTTGTCAAGTGGATTACTCCAAGGCTACAAAGTTTATTGTTGCCGAGAAGGATACGTTTGTGGTGCTTTCGTTACTAAATCTGTTGTACTGTCTTGGACAAGTGGAATGTTTACACCAACATGTGGTCAAGTCCCGCCCTATGACATATCTCGCAGCTTTATTGATAGTTTGGACTTTCCATTTACATTTTTCGGCGCCATTTTCGATGGATTGGTGGTACTCAAGACTTGTTCGCCGGACTTTGCGACTACGCGCCGCATCATCCGGTTGAAGCAACGCAACGAGGCCGTGTTCAAGACCAGAGAGTCGTTAAAGTACGGATCTATGGTAGTCTGTACTGTGAGTGCAATGCTGTTCCATGCGGTGACTTTGCAACAGAAGGACAATGATACACCACGGGTCATGCATGAAGTGTATAGATTGTATTCCGTCTTGTCTTATTCAATGGTGGTGGCGATGTTGTTGACGTTTGTTCATGTAAGAGCATGGAGAGGGTTGAAAGCAACTGAATCTCAACTGAGTTTGCTGAAAGACGATAGATAAAACTTCAAAAGTTACTTGTTTGTTTTTACATAGGTATTAGCTGTTTTTAATTGTATTTTTCTTTTTCAATTTGCATCAACCAGTGCGGCTCCCCAGCCACACAGCTCGTCGCTGCCCCAATGTGGGACCGACTCAGCCCTGCAAAGTCCAGCCAGGGTCATGATTTGTTTTGTTTTTTGGCTGGAAATGCTGGGAAAAAAAATACACCGACGTTATTTCCGTATTTTGGACAAAAACCTTGATATTTTCTGAAACGTTGGTACCGGCCGAGAAATCACCTCATCGTACAATCGTCCCACTTTTGGCCGCGTTGTTTTTCCTACTCCACATATACAACTCGCACTCGCACCACAATAAAAACGAAAATGACAGGACTGGGTGACTTACCACACGAGTTACTACGTCTAGTCTTTGTACATATCCAAGACTACGCCACACTCTGTGCGCTACGACAAACTCACTCCTCTTTTAACGTGGTGATTGGACAATATGACGACATTTTTGGCATGAAATGTCTACTGTCAATGGGACCATGTGTCGACGTTGAACCGATAGATGTCGACAAACCAATACATCCAGATCGGTCAATAACATTCAACGCAGTAGCTCGAATCAAACGTGCTCGACAAACCGCCAGCAATCGCCGGATCCGACCTATTAGCAAGGAAATTCAACGGCCACGGTATCACAAGCTGGCACCAAACCCCAACAGCACAGTGGTACTCCAAGTCCGAACTGGCCTCTATGTCAACTATTTTGAAAACAAAACAGCAAATCAGCATTTTGATGAAATGTTGGGGTTAAAAGTCGTGGGGGCTGAAAATGATGGGGTGGTGAGAAGGGGGGAAGTACCTGAATGGGCAAATGAAGAGGGTCGTTATTATAAAGCCAACGTGGTAACAGGAGAGTTTGAAATGATGCCATCAAACTTCCCTGTTTTAATGACGCGGGCAGATTCGATCACCGTGTCGAGTTTTGACGAGCTGTTTAGCAAAGCATTTGAAATTGCCCCAGTAGAAGAAGGGTTGCAAAGCAGCACGACAGTATTGACATATTCGGGGCTGATGTTCCAGGCTTTTCGAATAAAACGAGGAGTTTTCGATCTAGAAGAAGGTCACGTCTTATTGGTTGCTGTCAATGAAAGGTCACAATTTTTCTACCTCCGGCGACAGCTTGGAGAAACTGTGGTTCTTAGTAGGGCTCCAGCGATATTCAGTTCTGAATTCCAATGTTATTCTGATAACCAAGGCATGATACTCAACTGTAACAACGAGATTACAACCAGTGGCATGTTGCGATACAGTAGAGCGCAGGGAATGTCCGTGCCAATGATAACTTTTTCTGGTCAGAAGGTCATGGTCAGTCCTAGAATTATCGACAGCACATATAGCTGGGCGATGGGGTATGGATATATTTTCCAGGTACGGGACAACTGCATCTGTTTTGAAAAAGTCGATGGCGGTCCCAGTGGTAAAATGTGTCGGATCAACGATTTGATTGATTATGACGCCGCAAAGAAGATGGCATGGAAGTTTGTTGATAGAGAGTATCAAGGTCGGTTTTTGGTGCTGGAAGGTCAGTCAATCATCTTAAAAGATCCTGTGCATTTGATTCTGGTAATTGACATGTATAAATCGACTTCAAAATGTTATGGCACTGGTACGAAAGGCGAGTTGAGAATGTTGAACAAGTCAATCAAACGGTTCCCGTTTACTAGGGACGGAAATATTTCAAGTAATGGGAATTATGTCTTGTTGGATGACGGCACAATGTTGTATTGGTCTCAGGATGGTGTGTTGAGGTATGGCGACCGGTATCGTCAATTGAGAAGAGAGGGTGTGGTGAATATGAGGAATCTGGATCTTTCAAAACCTGCTGATCGAACGACCAGGTTGTAATGCATTTCAGTATCTAGTTGCGTGCGGCTTCAATATTTTTGCTACACAGTTTTGTCATATAAGTTTTACAAACGCTTCTACGGGACTCCCTGTTATCTTAAACATATCAACCGTAGTGCCGTACTCTGTTGGAAATCATTCGTTAGTGATCTTGGGTAGATTTATCTAATAGTCGAGTCTGTGTGTTCTAAACCAATCCCCCTCAAATTCTATTCCGGCACACTCTAATCAGTAGAAGCACACCCTCTACATCCACACGTAACACAAGAAACAGACTTTTCCTCCTTCATTTGCGCCTTTGGGACTCTACAAACACAAGTTGTGCCATGCGTTGATTCCGAGGACTGGATGCATTGAAGACAACACAAGTTTTCATAACCCTGTTTCTTCCACTTGGCGATCAAATTCGCATCAGCATACCGCTGTTTCAACAACCATTGATACAAGGCTGCTGAAATCGCTTGCTTTTTATAATACAAGTCGTAAATATACCGCGATCGTTGGTGATGGATTTGGAATATCTCGTGTAAGGATTCCCGTTTCGTTAGCTTGGAAGTCTCTTTGAACTCGGCATCTTTCAACTTGTTTTCGTATTCGGCCAACGTGTCTTCGATCTCGCTGAACCCTTCTGGAGCCTTGCGCGTCCTGCTAGTTCGAATCTTGGGCATTTTGTCTTGGTTTTTGTATGTTGATGTCCTGCCGGAACTGTGGTGAGGGAAAAAATGTTGTGGACATGGTTTGGGAGTTTAGCATTGTGCGGCGTGGGTCTGGAAGAGGATTTTGATGTTATTGTTTATGATTTCGCAAATGGTTAACGATATTGTGTAGCTTGTATATCATACAAATCACAGGGCCAACACCGACATGTTGATGACCTTTGTGGGATTAATTTTATTTCTGCCGCCGCAGGACCTGAGGCGCCCCATTGCCGGTCTGCCCCATAGGAACGAACTATCAGTGATCGTCGTGGAGTATATCAAAAGTGGGTACAAGCGGTTAGTGTCAGCTGGGCAGTTGTGTATATAGAAAGAATCACCATGCATATTGGTGATAACCAGCACTCACTAGGTCAAAGGTCTGGACCCGGGACCAGGGACCGGGGACCGATCCTTTAAAATAATTATCACCTGCATACAAACTTAAACTCCGAACTAGCCTATAGAGGAAAGGGTTCTGTGTCAGCCGGCACTAACAGTTGTCATATGATATGATGAGTTAAGCCCGTAACCCCTGGGATCTACATGCGGATTCCGATATTGATATTCCAGACTCTCCGGCATGATTTGCAAAGTTCTGTCAACCAAGTCCGTATATCTTGGTGGGGCAGTTCAAGACTTCCACTTTAGGCTTAAAGCCTCCTTAAAATATAGTTTATGCATGCTCGTCAGACAGCTGAAAAAGAAACTCCTATAGCCAGCCGGTCGGCTCATCGGAAGAGCGAAAAATAAAAATGTTTTAGCGATAAGCAGGTCGATGGACATGGATTGGTACATATCTCGCCACCAGCCAGAGAATCTCCAAGCTACAAGCCTTGATCAAAACAATCTAGACCTGGAACCTTGGGGAAAAAACACGCACTCGAAGGAGATAGCAACAAGCAAGCGTATCTTCTTTCAGTTATATACTTTTTTTCCTCAAAATCCACAAGTAGTAATACCCTGGAAAACCCGGCAGCGGTCTGTTTCATAGTCTAATTTCCGCTCAATGGCCGGCTTCTCTCTCTCTCATCCGAAGATTCCGAAAGGTGTGGGAGATCGGAGATTGAACAGTCCCGATGGTTCCGATCCTTTATGAAATGTCTGGCCGCGGACAAAGAAACCACAATTGCGAGTCATATGTCATATGAGTTTGTTTTTTGTCCTGCTCAGACGACAATTCTTTGCTTCCAAACGGATTCCATGGATTCCGTTACAAAAATTGGAGCTAACCATAGACCTTTTTCACCGATAAAGTTTTACCACTGGTTAGAAAAAAGACACACACACACACTTAAAGTTTGAGCCTCGCGTATTTGAGCCGTGGCACTGCCGCTGCCACTTGGACTGCAAGGATCATCTCTGGGGTATGCGACAGCCTCAGAAATATAGACCTGTGTTACGTAACACAGTGACTAATATAAAGAGGAACTAAAAAAACTGTTTCTTTTGCGTATACTTTGGTTTTGTGCTTAGTGCTTGACGCATTCGGGATTCCGACGAGTTGGTTACTAATCTTAAGTTGGTATATATATATCCAAGCTAGCCTCCCTCCAAACTTCTCTTTTCTCTCTCCTATTCCTATTGTACCAAAAAAAAACAAAAAATATTTCTCAGGTGTAGATACCACGAGGTTCCGCATAACGCAAGCTATTTGTTTATCAATTTCTTCTTACTATTATTATAATAAGAATAAACAGAAAGGTCCTTTGGTGATACTACTTTCTCGGCGCTTGGTTAACTTTTGCGGCACATAACGTGAACAAAGTGAAACAAGGCTAAAGACTTCCGTGATAGGGGACAAGCACTATTTATTACAACCCGGCTATTCCAATTTATCCTATTTTCACGAATCTAACGAGTGTCTAATCTTGAACAATGAAGGTGGGTACCTTTAATCTAATTGCATTAACCGCTGCGGCTGCCGCCATAGCGCTTCCGGACGCGCATGGAGATGAAGATCGTGACATGACGAACCATAACTCTGCGGTGGGTTCCTCAACTCCCCATCCGGATATCACAAGTGAAAATTCATCTTCAAATCACACAATGGAAATGGAACCATCTCCAGCTAAAATGGGTGATCATCATCACCACCATGGTCGGCCGATTCTAGAAGATCCAACCCTTGAGCCTCAGCAGCGTGCATATTGGGAAAAGTATAACACTACGACATTTTTAAACAGCCCAGCTCCAGCAAAGTCGTTCTTGTGGGGCCACATTGTTTTGAATATCTCAGCATGGGTTTTTGTATTCCCGATCGCGCTAATGCTGAGCGTGGAAAAGTCGCCGTTCCATTTGCCATTGCAAACGCTTCATTCTGGTATGGTAATTGTGTCATTACTGTTCTTGGGTATCTATTCTGCAACTGCTCCAAAACTTTATCCTAATAATGCTTACTCCAAAATGTCGGTTTTGATGCTTTTTGTCGTTGTGGTGCATTGGTTGGCGGCGGTGATTCGGACTCTGGCCAGTTGGGCGATTTCATCTTCTCGACTGGGTCCTTTGGATGGTGCTGATTACGTGCTGGGAAACATGAATAGTGATGGTCATTATGAAGATTATCGAACAAGGTTATCTCAGGATTCTGGCCATGCTACCAGCCCACCAACTGGCTCCACCAACCAGTTTATATCCGAAGAGCAACTGCGTGACGATATTATAACAGACGAAAGTGATGACGAGGAGGATAATGATGTGTACATGTTTGTAGGAGGAGAAATGGGTCAATCGTCGCCAATTCAAACGTCATTTGAGACTCAAGTTCAAGATCGGTTTATTTCTCGTATCATGCAGAACCAAAAGTTTTCCAGTGCAGTTCGAAAGCTGGGTACAGTGGCTGATACTATGTTTACAATAATGAACCGGCCATTGTTCCTGTTTGGATTTGTATATCTCATGATTGGTATTGCCACTGTTTACCGAATGGCTATGGAGAAAAAAGTGTTCAACATTCTGGCACATTTCATCAAAGGTGGCGTCTTCTTTTTGTTTGGATTGGTTACATTGTCTCGATACCTTGGTGCCTTCTCCGATGCTGGTATGGCTTGGAACGTCCGGCCAGGTTCTGGGTATGATCCGGAAGTTAGAAAGAAAAAAGATGAATTACGGGAGGAATATAGATACACTCGGCCAAAGAAGGATGATGGATTGCCACCAAATATCGTGTCACGGTTGTTGAGCAAGTTGCGGATTCCTACCATGGAGTTTGTAGAATCCGGGTTGGTTTTCATCTACGGTGTTTCCAACGTTTTTTTGGAGCATTTAGGGAATGAAACTGGCGAGTGGTCTCACAAGGATTTGCAACATGCATCGATTGCGTTCATGTATATTGGTGGAGGCTTGTGCGGCTTGATTGTCGAATCATCAACCGTGCGGCGGATTCTGGCCAAAGTGACGCAACAAGACGAAGAGAATGCTGATAACTCTCATGGAGTAACTCGATATGCATATTCATTCAACCCGTTCCCAGCATTTATTGTGTTTTGGACGGGGGTACTAATGTCTAAACACGCCCAAGAGTTGCCATTGTCGACTGCAATTCATGCTCAATGGGGGACATTATTGTGCGCTGCGGCGGTTTGTCGGCTATTGACTTATATGCTGCTATTTGTCAGTGCACCACAAACAACAATCCCAACCCGGCCATTCACCGAATTGTTGGTTTCATTCTGTTTGATCTGTGGTGGGTTGGTGTTCATGGAGTCCAATGCGCAAACTGTTGAAGCAATGATATATCGAGGGTTGGATGCGATGTTTACTCTTAATGTCAATGTCGGTGTCACTGCGTTGATCATGGCATGGGAAATGATTGTGATGACTATTAAAGGTCTTGCTAATAAACGACGATCGCGTCATTAACTTATAAATAGAAAGAAAGAAAGAAAGAAAGAAAGAGAAGATGTAAGATTTTAGTGCATTATTAAAAGTATTTACATGTTTGGAGGGTTTTAGTCCGAAAGTCGAGAAGGGGTGTATTAAAAAGTTGTCATTATTCATCATCATTATCAAAATCCTGGTTAAGTCTTGCGGTATCAGATTCCTTATTCGCCAAAGTGCTTGAACTACTTGTACTTCCAGCTGGAGAAGTAGCCGAGGCCATTGAAGACAATGATGATCCAGACGACGACAACGAGAACTTGGCACTGGAATACCTGCTTCCATAACCGGTCCAAAACGATTCGCAAAAAGTTAATGCATAGTATTGGATCTTTGCTCTAAACGACCCCCTTGGCTGGCCATTATGAGGACGCAGATTCTGCTGTCGGACCAGCTGTCGCGCATATGACAAAATGCATACGGTGAAATACAACCGCACAATCATCAACGCTACCACAATCACAATACTGACTGCAGTTTCTTGTGCCAATGTGGCGGACTTGTTGACATCTTTTGCTGCCGACACTGACGGCGTAGGTGTCGGTGTAGAAGCACTAGGGCTATCATTCGAGATCGACAATGATGCTGCATCAGCTAAACTAGACGTTGCAGTCGCTGTTATTGATGGAATTATCGTTGTTTCTGTTGTTGATGCAATAAAAGAAATGGCTCGTTCGGCCAAATCTGCTGTAGATGTAGCAGCAGATGCTGATGATGCAATCTTATTTGCGACAGAATCGCTAGCTGCCGCCATTTCTTTGGCCTTTGTTGTAAACCAATGTACAATAAAGTAAATGCTAAAGCCGATACTGGACACAAACGTGTCGATAGTGTATATATAAGAAAACGCTGCCATTTGCAGCGCATTCTTATGAGTAACATTGAAAAAAGCCACTGCGTATACCGGTAATAACAGTAACGACGTGATATTCAAGATCCATTCCATGGCAGTTAATGGATGCCCCGTGAAAATCGACAGGATCCCGTAGAATCCGCTGGCTTTGTTGAGCAGCCCAATAGCTGTGATCAACTCCGCACCAAGATGCAAAGGAAAAAAATACAAAAAAGCTTTCGGGAATATTGAGAACCTTCTCTTCATTGTTGATGTGTGTGTATAAACTCAGAGGGATAAAACAAAAAAAAAAAAAAAAGGAGGTGAAGTGATTAAGGTAGAGAAATAAAAAACCCGATTAAAAACAGTTTTGAACAGGATTAATGGCTTCGTTTCTTTCTAGTCGGGTCGTTTTTGTTCGGAATATAAGAAAAATAAAAATTGTCCCAGCAAACCGGTCGTAGCTTGGCAAAAAAAAAAAAAAAAACCAGTGGCGCCGGGTAACACATATATCTAAGCGATCATGTGGTGTTTTTTTTGTTGGTTAAATTAATCAGGTTAGTCTCAGGAAGACAATGGTTTAGAAGTGGAATTGGTGCTATCTAACTTCAACAATGAATGAATTACTTCTGCTGTCTTTGGTTCCTGACTCTTGTCTTTTCTAGCGGCTGGATGGGTTTGATTTGGAGCGACGGTGTCTTCGACTTTTTGGTGAACAAACTAGTTTCTAAAACAAACCAACAATAATTTCACGGTATATGAGTTAGAGTCAAGGTAGAAAGAACACTTCAGCGTCAAATCGTGGTAGTGGTCGTTACCACAGTTAATGAAAGTTACTCTTCCGCAGTAGAGTGACTATTCCTATGTGTAACTAGTTCGGGTTGTTTGATAATCTGGTGAAGCGTTGGTCGAATACTTCAAGCCTTTATGGTCAATATTTCAACTGAGAAATTTGTGTATGGTGAAAAGCCAATGTTCGCATATGTGCATTTCCTTCTTGGATTGTGCTGCTAAGACATCTGGTAAGTCGTGGCCTCCCCGTCCTTGGTGACAGCCGCATGGGAAACGGCTTACTGAAACGTGTACACGCCGGCCTCTACAACCCGTGGTATAAATCTTGTGCCATTCGAAATTTTCCCTACAGCTGAAAATTTCCGAAAGAAGCCATCAGTAATACAGATAGCATCGAACGAGGGGGTGAATTAGAGTGGTAGGCATTAATAAAAGGGATACTTATTTACATATCTTATGCAATTCTGCCACTGCAGTACATGCCATCCCTGTGATTTCTGTATCATCGAATAAATAGCCCCATAGCTTCACAGCCGCCTCTTTTCGTGCATGCGGGCAATCTCCACATACCATAAACTTGATCACAAACCGTCTAGCTTGAGATTTGGCGTGCTTTTTGTAGCAAATTTCAAACACCCTTTTCCAAGCATGCATAAATAGCGTTCGTTGTTCTACTGGCGTATCCATAGTTTTCGACATTTCGTTGAATATTGCCCCTGCAGATTGCTGCATCTTCGCCACCTTCAGCCGCGTACACTCTCGATTTAATTGAACAATCAGTTGAAGCAGTTCCTTTTGATCCAAATTGGTTATATCATTAAACTCTGGGTACCCTACTGCACACCAATTAACAGGTGGTGCGGCAATCCTTCCTGGCGACACTGCAGCTGTAAACTTGAGCTTGATTGGGCGCTTAATTTTTTGGCATATAAACCCAGCAGACAATGCTGTATCATCAATAGTGCTATCATTATCACCAATACTTGATCCTTCTGAGGATCCATTTATACCTTTTCTTGCATTAGTTTTGGTGTTGGTTGGCGAAGAAGAAGAAGTGCTTGTATAGAAATCATGAACCATGCTTTTTTTTGAAAGTTCCGACTCTGCATCAAGAAGCCCCTTTGTGACACTGAGATATGCTCGAAGTGATGTTGGAGAAAAGCTACGTGCCAACCGTTTTAGCAGCGCTGATTCGGTAGCGTTTAATTGTCGTTGCAAACCATCGTTAGTAGGCATAGCTTTAGCGGTGTTGTTGTTGTTGGTTGGCTTTTTTTTTGTTGAACTGTTATTGAAAAAGTAAAAGGTATTGCCTTCAGGCTTTTGATATCCTGTTAAGCGCGGACCAAGAGGTATTGTGATATGGATGGAGACTTTTGGAAAATTTAGCCTCATTAATAGCGTCATTATTACACCGGCCTGATGGTCTAAAAAAAAAACAAAAACACACAAACACAAAACTGATATATGGGCACTGTTAGACGCTTATATATCTTGTTAGATAGTGGTAATTTTCCCGCAGCCCAAGAAACAATGACTTGTCGCCTGTTTCATAAATGATCACGCCGCACACCCTACCGTCGGTGGTGGATTTGCGCGCAGCCCCTCCCTCCTCCGACCGACGGCGGGGCTTTTTTTCAAGTTTGGAAAAAAATTTCCAAAAAGATCAAACCTCTGCATTTTCGACTAGCGAGATTTTTCAGAAGCATAACCAAAATGACAGGATCTGAGAATCAACCAGACTACGACGTCGAATCACTTGGTGAATATGGTCAAGGTAATATTACCAAACAATACAACCGAACAAGAAAAAATGTCGGCATGGAACATAACGGCGAAGATATGCGATATGCACCCAAAATGAATCCACAACCTGCTGCTACTTCAACAGCTGCTCAGCGACAGAATGACAAGTCCGCTGGTAGTGTAGCTACGAAAAGTTATGACGAAATTTCGAAAAGAGTGGCAAAAGTAAAGTTGGATGACGAAGTGTATACCTCCAAAGGTACTCGAAGTGCAAAAGTTAAGGCATCTGGGAATGTGACGGATAAAGCTGATCGAGCCACTACAGAGAATGCTTTGGATGGTGCAACCAGACAGCTTGTAAATGGGTTGATTAATAAAGGACATATTCTTTCGATGAATGGTTGTATTTCGACTGGTAAAGAAGCAAATGTCTATCATTGTGACACTGATGATGGAGATTATCGGGCTTTGAAAGTTTTCAAGACGGCTATTTTGGCATTCAAAGATAGAGATATTTATGTGTCTGGTGAGTTCCGGTTCAGAAATCAGTATTCGAAGTCAAACAGACGAGAAATGGTTCAAACTTGGGCACAAAAAGAGTATCGAAATTTGCATCGAATTTACAAAGCCGGAATCCCATCACCAAAACCAATAGCATTAAATTCACATATCATGTTGATGGAGTTACTCGGCGATGACAAGGGGTGGGCTAGCCCCCGGTTGAGAGACGCTAATCTTGATCAGGCTCAATTTCCAGATTTGTATATGGAATTACTCTCGTATATCCGAGTCATGTATCAGCAGTGTCGGTTAGTGCATGCTGATTTGTCCGAGTACAACATTCTTTACCACAAGGGAAAGCTGCATATCATCGATGTTTCACAAAGTGTGGAACCAGACCATCCGCATTCGTTAGAGTTTTTGCGAATGGACATTAAAAACGTCAACAATTACTTTAGAAGGCAAGGGGTTGAAACTTTTGGTGAACGGCGATTGTTCAAGTTTTTCTTGACTCCACCAGAAAAGGGTAAACCTTTGGAGACCCCGGAGAGTATTGTGGAGGAGTTGAAGGCATGGGACGTTGAGGATGTTACTGCCGAGGATGAGGCTGAAGATGCTGTTTTCCGATCGCTTTATATCCCGCAGACTTTGGATCAAGTGTATGATATTGAGCGGGATGCCGAACGGGTCAAGGATGGTGAATTGGACGATTTGGTGTATCGTGACTTGCTTCGAAAACAAGCCCAGAAGGAAGATGACGGTAGTGAAGAGGGTTCTGATGACGAAGAAGAAGACGATGATGATGATGAAGAAGATAGTGATGACGAAGACGAACGGGAATGGAAGGAAAGACCAGTTGCCGAACGGAAATTCGTTGACCGAGATGCGAATAAAGACCGGAAGAAGCAAGTCAAGGAAGAAGCCAAGGCAAAACGTACCGCAAAGATGAAAAAGTCTACAAAGAAAAAGCTTATCAAACAAAGCGCCATTCCAAAGCGTAGATAAGCAACAACAAAAAAATTCGACTAACAAAAATATAGAGAATGTACATGCGCCGCATGCGGCGTACAAATAACCCAACTTCGTACTAATAATAAAACGATAACTGCTCTACACGCGATAATAATAACAATAATAATAATGATAATAATAATAATAATAAAATAATAATAATTTAAACTGACCCGCCAGATTGATGTTGCCCAACCAACCCTGCCAACTCCAACAGCGCTCGTTCTTCATCATGATTGCCAGACTTGAGGTTGATACGTTGTCGGTACTGAGCTTCACGTTCTTCCCATTCCCATTTCTGTCGCTGAGACTCCAAATCGTCGTCTGTTCCACAACCCCACACTTCAATCTCGTCGATTGCAAACCGGTATTCATACTCTGCATCTGGACGTAACGGGGATGGTGCAAACGACCCGCCGGGACCTAGATGCCGAAACACGCCAAACTCCAACGACTCTTCAATTGTCAACGACACGTTACCCAGCTCATATTTCGTAAAATAATCAATAGAATCCGTTGCAGGCGGCACAGACCCAAATCCAATCCCACCAGGCCCGGGCTGGGATCGCGAATAGTATCCATAGTGGGACGGACGCAACTCGGGTTTATAAAGCTCTTGGCATGGCGCCAGCTGCACCAGGCGGGTTTTGTTGTTTGCAAAACATTCCTTGCTGCTGGCCCGCCATGGCGTATCGATAAATACAGCAAACGTGACCTTGTGCCGTAGTGCATTGGGTGAAGGAGTAGACGTAGGCACATCGCTTTGCCCACTTTGTGTACTTTTCATGGTCATTACACTGGTATTAGAATCACGATGGATTATCCTTGCGGCTGGAATCATCTCATCAAATGACCTCTGGCGAAGAGTCTTGCCGCTCGGTGATAATGTCTTTCCGGAGACTAGCAGTAGAGTAGGCGCGGGCCATTTGAATACTTTGTTCTCAAATGACCGCATGGAAAATCCGGCATCAGATCCAGCATATAGCTTGATCATGTTACTGACGTTGATACCGTCCAAAACTGACACGAGTTGTGCTTCAACGCTGCGGTTGAACAACTTGGAAGGCTTGACCGCCGACAACGACGCCTTCTCCTCAAGATTAGTCGCGTCATGTTTAGCGTTATAAAACAGCAATTGGTCAAACAAATACCCTAGTGGCTTGAAAATATGCGGGAATGACGAGTTCAATGCCGGAACAAATTCTGCATATGTGATTTCTATTCCTTCTAGTGACGACACTGTTGAGATTTCTGGCCGAATGGTACGTAGCAAGCATAGCGCCGAGTTTTTGAACTTGATCATAAGCTTTGAGTCCGACTCGAAAGATTCCATGTGCTCTGCCATGGACTGATACGGCTTGAAGCTTGTAATCGTCAGTAGGTATGTAAACAACAGATACAAATCATGTGCTGTAATGTATATCTTATCGGGCACTTGCTCAATCTTTTTGACTGTTTCAAATTCGTCCCACTTTGCCACATCTTCTAACGTGAACATTACCAAATCTTCATCCTCTTCCTCTTCTATTTGTTCTGCTTTTTCTTTATCGGTGGCTTCCTCTTCGTCGTTCTCTTCGTTCTCTTCCGACTCTGCCGTCGCTGTTGTCGGCGTTTCTATCGTTGCAAATGACATGAATAATAACTTTGTGATATCGTACGATTCCTTTAACAATCCTTTATACCGGCCATTATAAAACCCAATCACCTTGACCAGCCCTTCCACTGTTAGCGGCGCTGGAGCCAGTGTTGATACAAACGGGAAGGCTGCTAAGAATGATGCTGATTTGAATATCAAGTTTCCTACCTGCGACGTATCTGGCACCACCAAGTAATTGAGTCTGCAATGAAAGTTAGTTCAAACCACGTGTATGTACACGAAAAATATTCTTACAGTGTCTCTTGTTTCCAGTACGAAATATCTGCTTCTTGATTTGCCAGCTGGTTGAATATCTCCTGATTTATACTTAATTAGCACACTTGTTCCCAAAAAAATCCAAATAGATGCAATACCTTTAAAGACCATATTTCAATCCCAGAAAACTGCTTTGCACATTTCTGGGCAAACAATAGTGAGACCTGCTCTGGAGTTAAATTTTTGTCCAATTTGCTGTTGTTGTGGCCCATTTTTGAGGAAGTTGAAATCGACGATGAGGAGGTAAGATGCGTTTCAAATGGCTGCAAGGCTTTTGCAGAACGTTGAAAGCGGCCCGGGCGCCGATTTTTTTTATTAAAAAAAAAAACAAAAAACAAAAAACAAAACCAAAGGCTCGCTTTCCAGCTTGAATATATACCTATAATAGACTGTTTTTTCGCCATGTCAGAACTGCCGACCACTGCAAAAGCGATTCTACATACTACAAAAGGCCCAGTGGAGATTGAAATTTGGGCGAAAGAAACCCCGCTAGCTAGTAGGAATTTTTTGCAGCTTTGTTTAAACGGGTATTACGACAATTGCATCTTTCATCGCGTCGTACCAGATTTTATCGTCCAAGCTGGCGATCCGAGTGGCACAGGATACGGAGGAAAAGCTATTTATGAAGGTGGGGTATTCAAAGATGAGTTTCATTCGCGTATAAAATATGCTCATCGTGGGATGGTCGGCTGTGCGAATACTGGATCGAAGAATACCAACGGATCACAGTTTATTATTACACTGACAGCGACTCCAGAATTGAACAATAAAAATACTTGTTTTGGAAGAGTAGCAGGCGAAACGCTGTATAATGTATTACGAATCAGTGAATCTGAGATTGAGGACGGAGAACGACCATTGTACCCTACGAAGATTACAAAAGCAGAAGTTGTGGTACCATATTTTGATGACTTGGTGGTGAAAAAGAGCACCGATGAGGCAGTGAGTGATCCAGTAAAGTCGACGAAAAAGAAAAAGAAACTGGTCAGTATGAATTTTGACGATGAAGAAGAAAGTGGACCGGTGATCAAACCAAGGGTTAAGAAACCAAAACCTGCACCTGCACTACCATCAGCGCCGGCGCCACAGTTAGTAAAAGAAAAGAAGGAGGAGAAAGAACAGGAAACGAAACCAGCAGCCAAAGAAGCAGAACAGCCGAAGGAAACCGCTGATACACTGCAAGACGAATTCGAACGACTCAAAGCAGTAATGAAGAAGAAGACCGAAGCAGCAATACCACCGCCTACAACCAAGAAACTAACGCCGTTGGAAGAAGAACAAGCGGCATATAAAGATAAGCACAGCAAACCCTTGTCAAAAAAGGAGAAATCTGCACGTGAAGCAAATGTACTTGCCATGTTGGAGAAATTCCAGTCAAAGCTGAAAAGTGGCAGCAGTAGTACAACGCAGCCTCGTACGGGTGCCGGAGGAGCCGCACCACCGCCACCACCGGCTGACGAACGGCCCGAACTCGGATCAGATGATGAACTTCCTAGTGATTACGATGAAGAAGATGACTACGACGAGGGGTGGATGGTACACAGGTTCGAAGCCGAAGAGGAAGAGAAACCTAATAATGATTTACTAGTCACAATCGATCCTCGGGAACAGAAACGCAAACAGGAGGAAATTTATAAGCAAGAAGATCCCCGGGGACTACTCAATAGAAATGTCAAAAAACAACGACGTTAATGAATCACAATAAGTTAATAGATAAATAATGCAAGAAAAAAAAAACTTTGATGCCAAATTTGGTTACAAAAAAACTTCCCTACGTTGAGTCTCACGGAACCTCTTTAAAAATGCTTTGCCTCGTTTCTCAAACGTTTGTTTGCCAATAGTATTGTTTTCATTGACCAGGTTTGCCCATTGCGGTCTCAAAGTGGACACTTTTGATCGAAGTGGTGTTACAACAGCTTGTCTGTGTGAGTTATAAGGCGCCATTGATAATTCCCCCATTATAGCAGCTGGACTGGTGGTATTTGTACTTTTCTTGTGAGGGTACGGCTGTTGCTGCTTCTGGGTATTGGAATGACTGCCATCATTTTTAATTCGTTTGGAATTTGACAGTTGCTGGTATATGTTTAAAAGCCGCCTGATTTTCTTTGCGCAACCCTTGACCTGCACGGAAATGCGCGAGTCAGTCATATCTGCTATAGGCTGCAGAGCTTGTAATTTTGCCGCGGTGGATCTAAATTGGTGTAAAGTTTTGCGCCGCACGTCGTTTTTGTCGATAGTTGCTTTATATTGGTCATATTTTTTGCTCAGAACTAACCGGGCCTTCACATGTCCATAACTGGTATTGAAATCTTCATAAACTCGACGGTATCGGTTTAGTTTTCCTTGGAATGCATATCTTTTGGCGATTTGATATTTCTCTCTAGGGGTATACTCAGTGAGAATCAAGAACCCTGAACCCGCATTGGAATTCATGGCCCCTGTAGAACAACGACCATCGAAACCCACATATTCAATAAGGTTGTCGAGTCGCAAGAAAAATGAACCCTGTTCCACAGATGATTCAAAGGGCTCAATGCCAGCGCTCGGCAGAAAAAAAGCATTATCAAAGTCAAATGTCCCCTTTGGAAGCTGTGGACTGTTCATTCCAGATGATAACGCAGTTTGTAAAAATGACGGAGTGAATGGCGGTGCCATTGCACTCAAGATTCCTGGACATGGTGTTTGTGGAGCGTCAAAGTATTGACAAATGTCCATCTTTACATCGCTTTCCGGTGTAGGAGGGTCAAATAAATCCATGATTGCTGCTGACGCTGGAACTCGAGTATCGATTCGGGTATTACCTTCGGCAAGATAGCTAGGGGTTGATGAAGTCGTACTATTGCTGCATGCCGGAGTCTCAAAACTTACTTCGGAACGAGAAAGGGGTTGTTCATGCTGCTGCTGATGGATTTTATCAGACGACAGCAGGGGTATTGTCAGTCCTCCAGCTATAGCACAACAATGCGATACTGCACGACGAGAATCTGTGCTGAATAGTTCTTCCCATACGGAATATTTGTCTTGGCGTATTGAAAATGTCATTCAAGAATTTTTGTGGAGTTGAGGGTTGGGTCGACCCGGCTCTCATTTCATCCAGGGGATTTCTCCCAGGAGTGGAAAATAGTTTAATTAAGCGTTAACTTTACATATCAGTTTGGACGCTTGATAAATGCCACGAGTTGGAAATTTTTTTTTTTCAATGATTTGTTTCCTGTTACAACACATGATTTATTCTTGACAAATTCAACTAGTACCATACCTCAAGGGTTGATGCAAGCGTGACCTTTAAGGTATCACAATACCGGCTTGTACCACACAATTACCCCGTCTGAGAAATCTACTAAGCATATGCTTGTTAACTATTACCGCTTCTATTGCAACGCTCCAGAAAAAATTACGCCGCGTAAATTTGCGCATTTCAAATCGGGATCGCAGAAGCGGCTGAAACGCCGCAATAAATTGCTCATTTCGGCCCTCCGAAGAGGATAATGTAACCCATCACAGAGAGTAATACGAAGGCTGCTTAATCCACGTTATAATTTATGCGCAGCACAACCCTGAGCAGATATTCTGCTCGCTGAACTCGACTTAGAGGTATAAAAAGGTCTGAGTGCCCATCATCTTAGTCCTATCTTTAAAGAACAGAAAGAAAACAATGAACAGTATCTCAAAAATGGGACGAAATATTGTAATTACCGGTGCCAATAGAGGAATTGGGCTTGGGCTCGTCAAGAAATACAGTCTCAACGAAAACGATACTGTCATTGGATCGGTGCAGGACCCAGCAGGTGCTACCGAGCTGAATGCGTGGATCAAGACACACTCAAATGTGAAGATAATAGCCTTGGACCACACTAACGAAGACAGTATTAACAATGCTGCCATCGAAGCCGATCAATTGACCGGCGGTAACGGTATCGATATTCTTATTCCAAACATATCGGGGATTGCAACAGCTTGGTATCCCGTCCTGTCCACTAATTCCGATTCATGGCTGGATCACTACAAAGCCAACACTCTCGGACCCATCATGATCTTCCGGGCATTTTATATTCTTTTGGAACAGCGGAAAACGCGAAAGATCCTCTTTGTCACTAGTTCGGCTGGGGTCACACATAACAATGCTCTTGGGTACAGAGGCGGTGCGTATCCACAATCCAAAGCCGCTCTGAATTTTAGCATTCGCGGTATCGCCAATGAGTTGAGGTCGCAGAGTTTCACTGTAGCTGCTGTTTCACAAGGCGCCGTGGATGCAGACCTCAGGCTTGGCTCGGTGGATGCTGTCAAAAAATACCTGCCGCAGGAGCAAATCCCGAGATCCGACGATGCATCGCTAGAGCAAGCGGCTGAAGACATTTTCAATACTCTGGAAGCAATTGAGCCAGAGAATTCAGGACAGCTTTTCAACACAAAAGGAGGTACAATTGGCTGGTAGGTTTTTTATTTTATGTTAGTGTTAACTATATATATATATATTTTCGCAATAAATATTGACTCAGATTACTGTTATGTCTGCTAAGTCCGGTGGTATGACGACTGTATTATAATCAATTAGTTTCAGATTTACAGTTGTGCCATTTTACAATGATGGTCTGCTTTTGCATGGAATATTTCAGAACCGAAGAGATGGAATCGCAAACCTGCAGTGATTACAAACCACCGAATAGTCTCAACCCTGGCTGCGGAGAGCAAACTTCTTTACTTGGCGCGCCCGCAAGTCCTTTGTATAACTATAAAAGTAGCATAGTTCGTCGCTTTTTTAAAAATAATAATTGTACTCTTCATATTCCAATCAATTACAAAGGACAAATCATGGATACTCAAAAGAAGGTTCTCATTGGCGTTACATCATACCACGGCCCACTCGTGGATAACGGCCCAAAGACTGGCTTGCATCTCGTTGAGGCTTTGGAACCACACAAGATTTTCCGAGCAAACAACTGGCATGTTGAGTTTGTTTCCGAAACTGGCACTTACGGTTACGATGAATCCTCCGTGGATCCAAAATCTTTGAGTAAAGAAAACTTGAAGATCTTCCAAGACAGAGACTCTGAGTATAGCCGGGCCATTTTGGAAATTAAGCGAGCTTCTGATATCGATCCAGCCTCGTTTGACGCTATTTATTTTGCTGGTGGTCATGGTTGTGTCTTTGATTTCCCAAAGGCTGATGATTTGCACAGAATTACTTCCGAAATCTACAATAACGATGGTGCCGTCGCTGCTGTATGCCACGGACCAGTCATTTTCGACGGTTTGATCGAAAAGGCCACTGGTAAGCCATTGATTGAGGGCAAATCTATTACTGGATTTACCGACGAGGGTGAAAAGCTTGTTGGTGTTGACGAAACCATGAAGGCAAAGAACCTTAAGACTGTCAACGATATTGCTAAAAAGTATAATGCCAATTTCCAAGAACCAGCGGGTCCATGGGACGACTATACCGTTGCCGACGGTCGTTTGTTGACTGGTGTCAATCCACAATCCGCAGCTTCTTTGGCCAAGCGTGTTATCACCCTTGTCAATAAGGAATTGCAATAAAGTAGTTTTTTTTTTGTCTTTTGGACAGTCTACGTATATTTATGTTTATATTGATATTGAATTTATTGTTTTAAGCAACTAAGCTTGGTAAAATGAAATCGTGCATATTGGCGGAATACCGGAGATTTACGGAAGCCGAGATCCGGAGTTAATACCAGATTTGCCAATTGATAGCCGAGGCAGGGCTATAGTAAATTTTGATCGGAGCCTCAGAAAAATAAGAAACAAAAAGTTTTAGTTTCAGGTTCCTATAGCACAAGGGAAAACTGTGCTATAAACCAGAATCACTCGTTTTTTTCTTCTTCCCATCCATCTTTTTGCTATTCCCGTTTCTCTGGATTTCTGTTTCTCTTTCACTCTCTATTCCTAATTCCTATTTGCGCCATTTTTCACAGATGAAGCTCATCAACAAGGTTCTTACCTGCGGCGGACTCTTCCAGTCATCAAAGTCTAATAAGTCGCCTAGGGGAGCACAACCAAGCTTAGCAGATAATGAGCGTGAAGAAACATCATCAAGACGATCGTCACATCGATTTTCGTTTGCATTTCAACGAAATCAGAACCGTGATCATCAAGAGAAGCCGGAACTTCCGCACTCTCATTCTCATCCAGGCACACCATCATCAACACCTGCAAAACGACATCGATTTCAATTACGGCATCCACATCTCCGGCATGGACGACATCACAGCCTCCACGGTAACAGCTCCAGGTCGAAATCTCAAAGCCACAGTGAAATTCCTAGAGTAATGGATGGGATAGACTATAGGATTCGTGATGATGATATACATAGGGTGGCCACGTCAACTTCGTGCCCAAATTCAGTATTTACTACAATAGAACCGGCCAGACACGATGATCCGGAAGAACGTATGGAACATCCCATGTATTTTGATACGTCAATAGGTAATGGATTTGGAGTTGCTCATTAAACGATCGATATGTGTGGCGGGCGGGCGGCTTAAAAGAGGGTGGCCAATTGAAGCAAATAAAGTTGGTCCCAATTACTCACAATGAGCTGGCGGCGGCTCATCTTTGGGTTTTTTCTTTCTATATCTTTCGTACGGATCCTAAATTTTCACATTTGGCTGCCCTTGTAATATAGCAGACTGCACTTTTTTTTTTTTTTTGTTTTTTTTTTTTGTTTTACATGTCAAAATACAATGCATTTGACCTTCCAGAGGACCTGGTAGAGTCTTTAAACCCGTTTTCATTCGATGGGGTGGTGCAGCAACAAGAGTCGCTAACGCCGAGCACGGATCCGACGCCAAAAGTCAATAACAAGTCGTTTGAACAAGACATTGAGCAAGGGAAATCGCCAGAATGTACATATTGTGGAGTGTTGAATGCTCAGACGGCCCAGGAGTTACGGGATCATTACAAGAAGGACTATCATCGGTTCAATATCAAACGGAAGATGCGAAATCAACCAGCAGTGAGTGAACAAGAGTTTGAGAAAATGGCAGAAGAGCTTGATGAAAGTATTTCGGGCTCGGAAGATGGTGGTAGTGAAAGCGATGATGACGTGAACAATTTGATGAAAAAGACGTCACTAAAGCCGGTACAAGAGGATGAAGATGACCAGTCGGTTGTGCCAAAGGTTGGATCTCCATATTTACTATTCACTAGCGACAAGATTGATACTGGGAAATGTCTGGGTGTTTATAAAGCATTGGTGGATCAAAAGCTTTTGGAAACCCCACTGGCCGCAGTCAAGGGGTTAAACAAGAAAGCTCAGTCGGCAATTTTCATGCTTGGTGGTGGACATTTCTCCGGTGCGATCATCAAACACGAGCCAAATCCAAAACAAAAGCCTACAGCCACGAATCCATTTGCCCATGTACAAGTAATTGCACACAAGGGGTTCCATCGATACACAACACGGAGAAAGCAAGGTGGGTCTCAAGCGTCAAATGACAGTGCTGGAGGCAAGGCGAATTCTGCAGGGTCGACTCTGCGACGATATAACGAACTTGCATTGCAACAAGAGATTCGGGAGTTGCTGGATGAATGGCGTGGCCAGTTGGATAAATGTTCTGCAGTGTATATCCGTGCAAATGGGAAACATAACCGGGCATTGCTAATGAATTATGACAAGGCGCCGTTGAAGAATTCAGACCCACGGATTCGAGGGTTACCGTTCACAACTAAACGTGCAACGGGTACAGAACTCAAGCGAGCATGGGTTGAATTGAGCACGGCAAGAGTGGTGGATAAACCAGAGATGGAACAGCCGAAACCACCCAAGGAAGCCAAACCGAAGCAGAAGGAAGCAGTACCGGTAAAGAAACCCGAATTAACTGATGATGAAAAGCATACAATTGAACTCACGCAGTTTGTGAAAAAGTCGCGGTCGCCTCGGATCATGGCGTATTTGAAATTGCACAAGCTGCCTGTTTCATTTGAGCTTCAACCGGCGGATCAGTACCACAGCACACCCAATCTGTTATTCTACGCTGCATCCCAGGGTGCTCCACATGTGGTTACCACGCTTCTTACACAGTTATCCGCCGATCCAACTGTGACGAACGGCAGCGGCCGTACAGCCTACGACGTGTCATCTGACCGGACCACCCGGGACGCCTTCCAGCTTGCCCGAGCTCAACTTGGTGAACCGCATACCAACTGGACGAAATCGCACGTCGGGCCCGCATTGACGAAAATGGAGATTGAGAAACGCAATTCTGATGAAAGGCAGCAGCTGGAGAAGGACCGCCAGGCTCAGTTGGATGAAATGGAACGGGAATCCGCCAAGGATAAACTCAATAAGACCGAGCAGAAACATGGCCAGGGCAAACGGCTGACCTCGTCCGTCGTCACTACCGTCGGTCAAGAAGCCGCACTGCGAGGGTTGAGTGATGAGGCCCGGATGCGGCTTGAACGGGAACGCCGCGCGAGAGCTGCCGAAGCTAGATTTAAAAAGTAATAAATAAATAAATCAATGCATAGATTATATGCATAATAGAAACACCTTTGAAAAATTATTCTACAAGAACGCTCTCAAAGTGTCCTCCTCACTTGGTTTTTTCCGGTTGCATTTGGTCATGATGAACGAAACTGGCGCATTATTACCCACGATTTTTTGCAAAACTGGATCAGTCTCTAAACACGAATATGGCGCAGCATGGTGCTGGTAATCCAACAACCCTTTCATCTTGGTCTCTGGCCGCAGCGCCTTGGGCACGAAAATCCCGTCACTTGCCACAGAAGCTGCCGAGGTGAACCCACCAAGCCCGGGGTTATCGTCGTCGGAATCTGTAAGCATCACCACATCCTTCTCTTCGTCTTCTTTTTCACCGATACATTGACATCCAAGAAGATCATGCGTATGTGAAACGGTGTTGGTGTGAAACGTGAAGATATCTCGCAGCTCTTCCTTACTAAACGAGTTGCTACTTCCCGATGAAGCAGTCGCCCCACCCCCGCCGCTGTCATTAAACTGGTCAGCCAAACTCTGTTTGGTAATTTGTCGTTGGAAAATACTCTCATCAATACACCCCGTAGTCAGCAATCGGTAAATAAAAACCGGTTGTTTCTGCCCGATTCGATGGATTCGTGCCATAGCTTGGGTATCCCATGACGGATTCCAATCACAATCATAAAGGACAAGCCTTGACGCTCCAATTAAATTGATCCCCGCGCCTCCGCTTCGTGTAGACGTCATGAATACAAAAATCTTGTCTTGACTCGCCTTGTTGAAGTCATTGACAAGGTTCTGACGGGATCCCGTGGCCGTAGACCCATCAAGACGCACACTGGACATTCCCAGCCGCCCAAGCAATTGCTCAATCAAGTCCAATGTCTTGGTATATTGCGATACAATGACAATCTTTTCATCAGTATCCCCTTTCAACTGCTGCAACAATGCTTTCAAGACTTGCATTTTACCGCTATCAAAACCTCTTGACACGGCACTAAGGTCCACAACATTACTATCGGCTTTTAACAACACTGGAGAGTTGCAAATCTTTTTCAGTTTCAACATGGTCCCCAAATCACCCTTCTTTTCCACATCGTTGTCACATAATTCATCTATCTCAGCCCAAACACCACTTGAATTGCACAGCTCTTTGTATGCCCTTGCCTGTGCCAGCGTTGGCATGCAGAACAATATCGTATCGGTCCGTGGCGGTAGTGTATCACTGATCAATGCATTAGTCCGTCGCAGAACAAACCCAGACGTTTTTTCTGTTAGTTCCCGTAATTTCGTCTCCGCAGCCTGTTTCAATCTGGCCGGCGCAGTGGCTTCCCGTCCTTTCATAATCGGATCTTCAAAATTCCGTTTAAAAGATGATGCAGTGCCAAGGGACCCAGTGTTTAATACCTCAGCCATGGCGTAGAATTCTGACAAGTTATTCTGAATCGGGGTACCACTGAGCATGATCTTTCTTTCAATCTCTAGGTTCACAATTGCTTGTGTTGACCGACTATCAACTTTTTTCAACTTTTGTGCTTCATCACATACAATCAAATCAAACTTGCAAGATTGAAGCAAATCATTCAATATTCTTAACCGATCGTACCCAATCAACATAACACTGCACCGGCTGTACTTGAAAACACTGATATCAGCCTTGTCATCCATAACAAACACTTTGATCCGGCTCCCAAGCCATCTATCAAATTCTGCCTTCCAATTATGCAGCAATGTAATCGGACAAGCCACCAATGCCCGTCTCACCACCGGTCTTTCACCTTTTACTGGATTTTGGTTCAATAATGTCCAAATCAATGTAATCGTCATCAAAGTTTTTCCAAGCCCCATTTCGTCAGCTAGTAATGCACCTTTTCCTCCATTGGACTCCCGCATCCCCATCACACATTCATACAGAAACCTGACGCCATCAATTTGATGCGGCCGGAGTTTGCTGCTTAATTGTGGGTCTACTACAACGTCAATAAGCCCCTTTCTCGTCGTAATTCTCGGCATTATAACTGCATCATCAAGATCAACGTTGTATATCGGTTTATCTATTATCCTTGTGGACATGATTGTTGGCTGTACCGGCAGTTTTGGTGGTGGCAACGCCGCATCGGCCTTATCAATTGGATCGCTTACCAATACATCTCTTCCTCCAATGAAAAGTTTGTCATCTTTTTTGACATTCCCGGTATTAACTTCACCCACTATCTTTCCCTTTGCGTTACGTAGTGTCGCTTTTCCATTAGCAAAAGTTAACTTTCCGTCGTCAGTGTACGGTGCTTTGGATTTATTCGTGGGTTTTCGATACAGTGCTTCAAATGCTTGGTTCTTGACAGTTTTCTCCTCCACAATTGTAACATCATCATCGCTATCGAATAAATCGGAAATTAGTATAGGCGTTGAAGCAGGCGGTTTAGAGGTCGCTGAAGTTTTGTTATACAGTGTTGGTTTGGTTATTGGCGATGGATGCTCATGTACCGCCGTTTGACTCTTCACTGGCGTATGCTTAAATGATGGTGTTTGTTTACCCAGTGGGGTAGATCTGGCGATTGGTTTTGTAACCGGCGTAGACACATTTAACTTGGCGTGTATAGAACTATTCGGCAATGATGCACTTGACGAAGGCCTCGATTCACTCTCCAGTACTTCATCATTGATGCATATTTGATACTCTCCAACAATAAACTCACTGTCCGGCTTGATCTTCGTCTTGTCGATATTCTGACGGGCCAGAAACACACCGTCTTCATCCCGTAGAATCACGGTTGATCCATCAGTTGGAACGACCAATTTGCCGTCCATTTCCCATGTTTTTTTATTTTTGTTTGCATTTGCCTTTCTCACAAGCACTGAATACCTTCTTTTATTACTTCTGCTATCACCTGGTGACTGTGGTAGTGGCGACGAAGGAATCAAACCGCTGCTCTGGGTAGCGAGTTTTGGCTTTTTGGAAAGCATGGGTATTCCATTAGGAATTCCACGTTTCGACGCTATTGCACTCGGTGGCTTGTCATCCTTTTGAGTCATTACCGAACGGTGCTAAAGAAGGCTTTGTGGCGCGAAAAATATATATATATTTACTCAACAACAGGATTTAAAAGGCGCGTTCAATGTACGAATTTTACGCGCTTGAAATTTGTATACTTTTTGGTCCGAAATGGGGGATTGACAACACGGAGTTAAGCGCCGATTTTGGTAAACTCCGCGCGCACAACGTCAGCGGCCTAAATTTTTTTTATTTTTTTTTTTTGAGCCTCAGGAATTTTTTTTTTTTTTTTTTCCATCCTCACACATTATTTATCAAATATCCAAATGTCTTTAAGATCAACGCCAGGTGCAAATATCGCCACTTATCAAGTGGCCGGTACAAATGCATCCCGTGTCATTCCAGACTGGTTGATCAAGAAACGGAAAAAGTCTTTGAAATATGACCCCGAATTCGCAAACCGTATAGAACTGATTCAAGATTTTCATTTTGAAGAAGCCTCGAATAAAATCAAAATGACAAGAGACGGCAATTACTGCATGGCAACAGGAACTTATAAACCACAAATCCATGTTTACGACTTGAAAGAATCGTCATTAAAGTTCGATAGACACACGGACAGCGAAAACATTGATTTTTGCATAGTATCCGATGACTGGACAAAATCCATTCACCTGCAAAACGACCGAACTTTGGAGTTTCACGCACAAGGCGGTATTCATCACAAGACACGGATTCCCCGATTCGGGCGTGCTGTCGTGTATAACCCTGCAACTTGTGATGTGCTAGTAGGAGCGTCTGGAAATGAAGTTTATCGAATGAATGCAGATCAAGGACGGTTTTTGGCTCCTTTTGAAACTGATAGTGAAGGTGTCAATGCTCTAGATATCAACCCAGCTCATGGGTTATTGTCCTTTGGGATGGAAAACGGTACTGTAGAATTCTGGGATCCTCGGACGAGGCAGAGAGCCGCGATGATTGACACTGGAAGTAATGAAAAAGCGATCGGTGGTGGCGTTACAGCAGTCAAATTTCGCCGTGATGGGCTGAATTTCGCTGCAGGAACTTATGAAGGTAGTACAATGCTATTTGATTTGCGAACTCCAGAGCCATTGCTTGCCAAGGATCAAGGATTTGGGTTCCCTATCAAGAATATTGACTGGTTGGATACTCAAACCGTTTCAAACAAGGTATTGACGTCGGATAAACGAATTGTAAAAATCTGGGATCGCCTTGACGGTGAAGCATTTACCTCATTTGAGCCAAGTGTGGACATTAATGATGTTGAAGTGGTTCCAGACTCTGGTATTATCTTTTTGGCCAATGAAGGTCAGCCAATGCATGCATATTTCATCCCAGCCATTGGACCAGCTCCTAAATGGTCTCCTCATCTTGAAAACTTGACTGAAGAAAATGAAGAACGAGGTGAAACTTCAGTGTATGAGAATTTCAAGTTTGTTACTAGAAAGGAATTGGGTCAACTCAACCTGGGCCATTTGATTGGTAGCAATGTGGTCAAGAGTTATATGCATGGTTATTTCATCAACAAGGACTTGTATGACCGAGCTCGTGGTATTTCTAATCCATTCGCATACCGAGAACACCGAGAACAAGAGATTCGAAGAAAGATTGATCAAGAACGGGAATCCCGTATTCGGTCTGCTGGATCAGCAGGCGCCAAAGTCAAGGTCAACAAGGGTCTTGCTGCGGAATTGTCATTGGGTGGTGGACAAACGGCAATGGTGGATGATCGTTTCAATGAAATGTTTCAAAATCCAGACTTTGAAGTTGATGAAGGTAGTCGAGAATTTGCAACCAAGATTCGAAGTGCTGACCAAGCTGCTGCTATTGAAGCTGGTAAGCGTGGCGGCGGGTTGACTGCGGTTGAAGAGGAGATGTTGTCTGATGAGTCTGGATCTGGATCTGAATCTGAATCTGAGTCTGAAAAGACTGAGAAGCAATTACAAGCAGAAAAGAAAAAGCAAAAGCAAGAGGAACGACGAAAGAGACAATTGGAGCAAAAGGAAAAGCAACCGCCAACCTTGCGGGCTGTTACCAAACGCCAAGTCAGTGACAGAACATTGGGAGACTTGGTGGAAGATAATGCCGAAGCTGACGCAATGGAAGCTGCTGCAGAGGCTACCACACGCAAGAATATCCGAGGTGAGGCGGAAATGTCCTATGTTCCTGCTAAGCAGACTCGACAACCAAAGGTTCGTGAAGAAGGAGAAGAAGAAGAAGCTGGTACTGGAGATAGCGGCCGAAAGAAGAAGCGGTATGATGGGATTCGACGGGCTAGTAAGAATACTTTTAGAGGTATGTAAATGTGGTCTTTGTTTGAATTGAGAAAATAATAATAATAATAATAATAATAATAATAATAATAACTGCCCTTGGATTGTAAAGAGTGTATAAATCGTTGGAATTGGTGTGCGGCTGAAACAAGTCGTCTCAGAAATCCAAACAGCGAGCGCACTGCCTTGAAGCCATCTAATGCCGTCCATCAATCCAAGATCCTGCATTTTACGAAGTATGGGTACTTGCATTTATTGGAGGTTCGGTCATCTTTTTTACCAAAATTAACCAGTAATTATCCCCTGAAATGTGGAGACAACTCACTAAGAGCCGCGTGACTTGCTACATCAGGCAACTACATTAGAAAGGTCCGAAAAAAGCAAGAGACGACGAATGTCAACCCGATGGACGTCCTCGAGACCATGGGTACAATACCTGGATGCATATCTAAACAAGATGTGCCACCCAGACGGCAGGAAATGCGGCGGTTATGACACAACACTTTTTTTAAGGGGCTCGACGCCGTATGGGGATAACAAATGACGAGGGTTTATAAACAGCCGCGAAACAAACATATTTTAAGCACACCACTGCAGCTTTGAATGAAACCACAACGTTTGAATTAATCTCCGCTTCGTTCCGTAAAGTGGGTTATAATCATGAAACAGTCGTGCTTCCAACGGCCGCGCCGCTCCTGAGCGTTAAAACCTAGCATATGATAGACATACAGCTCGGTTTCTATCGAGTGGGGAAAAAGAAGAAAAAACACATTCAGGTATGACAAATGCACATTTGTTACAAAGGTTATGAACACTGGTGTTAGTTTCCGGACAGTCAAACACCGATCAAGGGTATAGATCGGTGTTTCTCTTTTGCAAGGTTCATGATACAATGGTACTATGAACCTGTTTCTGTCATCCATCTGCTCAAACATGTCACTATATATCCTGTTTTCTATTGAGTTCAAAATATCCGGGCGTCTATAACCTGCATCTGGAGGGTCTTTGAAATGGGGATATCATCAAAACTCGTATAATAAACCCATGACCCGATAACTCACTAATCCCGGTTTTAGTTTGAGTCCTCAAAATCCTTGCTGATGAGCTATACTTAAACTGGAAAATATATAGCACGATCTACAGCCTAATATATATACGATGAGGAATATATATTGATATTTTTCTTCTCAACCGTGGTTCCTGCGGATTATTTTTTAACGAAAAATATAATAATACGGTCGAACAATAATCAAAAACCGAATCAATCCACCCAATGAAAAAACGCAGCCCAATATACTCAACGTGTCCACTTGCAGAGTACATGCATTATGCTGGTTAACGCGTTAAGGTGTACATACTCATATGAACTATGCAATACCACGCTAGCAGTTTGATATGTATTGAACGGCGAATCGCTCAACAAACCAAAAGTTGAAACGCACACTTCGGACATGCCAATTAATGCACGTCCGTAATATTCCCCGTCGGATCACACTGTCATTATATCATTTCACAACAACGCGTAATGTCATCCACCTACCACCGCGAAAATCTTTCTGCGAGATCCAATTGAGTGGGTCAAAGGGAGTTTGGGTCCTGTAAAATCCCAAAGGGGTGGAAACCTAGGCGGCGGGAAGGAGGGCAGGGTCATTGAACGTTGTCGATTCGCGATTGTTGTAGCATCAAGCGATCTTCTCTTCGCGTTGTCACCAGTTAGATTTAGTCGGTTATAGTATGCAAGCCCCTGATAATTATATGCAAGTTAGGGATTATTTTCTAAATTATGCACGGTGCATGTGCACTGACGCCCCATAATGTACAATGCACTCAAATGACGAAAAAAAAAAAAAAAACGCGACTATAACGCAAGTACTCCGTTCTAGTAATTCAAGCAACACAAATTTTTCATCCATCGCAATGCAATGGATCCAAGATCGATTGAATAACTTCAGAATGTTCATCGTCTCGCCACTACGATAATCTGAGCTCAAAGCCTCGGTGGCTGGAATGTCCCAAGCTCAAACAGGCAAAACGGCGCGGCTCATCTGAGATCTTTGTGTCTATTAGATCCCATCGAACAGCGCCTCGCGTATTAACCAATTTTTTTCTGAGATTCATAATGGGATCAGATGAGATTTGGATCGATATGCACTGGTTTTTGCCAAATGAGAGCTCCATAAAATAACTGTATATACATATGACGCTGGCATCCTTCTTCAAGGGGCACCCACCGGCCCCGCCGCGTATTGAATTCTGCCGTTGGTTGCTTTTTTCCTCGCCTATTTTCCCCTTGACCCGTGCATAAACGCATGAGGATCCAATATTATTTTACTGTTACTTATGGGAAACCGCCTAAATTTCTCACGTATATAAAGCAGAGGATATCCCGTGGGTTGATTGGATTTTTCTTTCTCTTTCATTCTTAAATCGCAACAACTTTCCTTTCCTTTTCGGTTTACCCCCACAAGTTCACATTCATTAAAAGCGAATATTCTCTTTGATAGAGCTGGATTCGACTTTCTCATTTATTCATTCTTTGCACAACTTTTTCAACAACAAAAAAAAAGGTTTTTTTCAACTGTTACATTCATTAACAAACAATGCATTCTTCCAAGATTTTTAAAGCTTTGGCCACTGGTTTGGCTACTATTGGCTCAGCAGCTGCTGCTTTCGACGCCAATGCAAAAGATAACATCGTCTTGTACTGGGGTCAATCCTCAGCTGGTTCTGAACTTTCTTTGGGTGAATACTGCCAACAAAGTGCTGGGGATATCTACGTTCTTTCTTTCCTCAGTTCCTTTGGTGAGGGTAATCCAACTTTAACCATCGACGGGTGCGATGGTAAGGATTGCAAAGATATCGGAAAGGATATCAAAAAATGCCAATCAAGTGGCAAAAAGGTTCTACTTTCTCTAGGTGGAGCCATTGGGTCTTATGGGTTCCAAAGTGACTCTCAAGCTAGTACTTTTGCTGACACTTTGTGGAATGTTTATGGTGGTGGAAACGGTGATAGCCGGCCATTTGGCGATGCCGCAGTCGACGGGTTCGACTTGGACATTGAAAACAACAATCAAGTCGGTTATCCTGCCATGGTCAAACAATTGAGAACGCATTTCGATGGTGCCAACAAGGATTACTACATTTCTGCTGCTCCACAATGTGCTTTCCCAGACGCCAATGTTGGCGACACCATGATAAAGTCTTCTATTGATTTTGCATTTGTTCAATTCTACAACAATCCATGTTCCATTGATAAGCAGTTTAACTGGGATACTTGGTCTGATTTCGCAAAGAACAAGGCCGGTAACAAGAACATGAAGGTGTTTTTGGGTTTGCCAGGTTCTTCTTCTGCTGCTGGTTCTGGTTATGTTACTCCAGATCAAATCCAAAAGGCTGTTGCAAAGATTGGTGATGACAGTAGCTTCGGTGGTGCTATGGTATGGGATGCTAGTCAAGCTTATACCAACAAGATCGACGGTACTACATTTGCTGAAAGTTTGCAAAAGATTTTGGGTGGATCTGGATCTGGCTCTGGCTCTGGCTCTGCTTCTGGTGTCGCCTCTGGCGCGGCTCCAAGCAGTGCGGCACCATCTGCATCTGCTGCTGTTTCATCCCCAGCTGTTCAGTCTGCTCCTGTTTCGTCCCCAGTTGTTTCTTCTGCACCAGTAACCTCTGGTACAGTCGCTGTTACTCAATATGCCAGTCAAACTTCTGTGAACGCTGTTACCAGTACTCAAGCTCCAGGTTCCAGTTTGAGCGTGAAGGCTCCAGCTGCTTCTGGTGGCGCCCTCGGCGGGCTTACTGGCGGTAAGCAGGTTGACGATGGTAATATTAACACTGGTAATGCTGACACCAGCAAGGCTAAACAAGACACTTCTGATTCTAAAAACGGCGAAAAGTGCGAAACAGAAGGTGAAATGACTTGCAAGGGTGACAAATTCGCTGTATGCAATTATAGCAAATGGGTTGTGTTTGACTGTCCAGCTGGTACCACTTGTTCAGCTTCGTCTGAAGGTAGCAATGCTTTCGCAGGGTGTACTACTGAAAAGAGAAAGCGAGATAACTCCGGGTTTGTCTTGGGTCATTTGCATGTTCCAGCTAACCATGCTGGAATTAACCAAGTGAAATCATTGAACGCTTAAATGTTTTTTTTTTTTTTTTGCATTCAATATCCTGTTATTTTCTTCGCTTGTTATTGACGTTTTCCCCCTCTTTTCATGATACCCCTTTTTTTCGATTACTGTTTTTTGTTACCTCGGCGACAGGCTGGCTTCTGTCGTTTATGGGTGTTTTTTTTTCTTTCTTCTTCCTTTTTCTACGTATATAGATTTTAGTAACGCGATATATGAATACTTGGCATTTTTTTTTAATCTCGTGACCAACTGTAAATGGTTCACTAACACGGCTGGTTAGAGGCGATTATGCATCTTTGTCGACTCCACTTTTTCACTAGCATCCGAACTCGGACAGAACATCCGAGATTGCCAAATTTTAACTTTCTTTTGTGGCCACATGCGGCCCAAATCGATCGATGAAAGAAATGAATATAATCAAAGTAAAATAGCTCTGCACTTTTATAATTTCAAGCTTGGGAATCGTTCCGAACAAGTTACTTATCAGACGATCCAACTAGACTCACTGAAGCTCTTGAACCAATGTTCAAAGTGACCCCTGAGTTTTGAATTGACCCAGTTAGGGCTTAGGGTTGCGGCAAACATTGTCTTAAAAACATGTTTTCCTAAAAGGGATTTCTGGCTCGATCCAGTAATTTGCTGCTATCAAGTCCATGGGTGGGTTGATTCGTGCACGGGCCGGCAGTTAATCAGTTTGCTGGTTTTATGCAGCTCAAAGCTATACGAATTCGGCTATAAAAGTCTGCATGATTACAGACCCGCGTTATCCCACATGATAACCGCTTCGGTAACCGCGCCGTCACGCTAAAGATTGATCGACTGGCGATCCAATGACTTGCCGTCTACCGTTGGGAGGCGGCTTGAGACCTCAACGGCTCATTATTCTCAAATTGTGGCCAGTAATATTCTAGCCCGAGGAGTCTTAGAGTAGTGTTTTATGAACTCGGTAGCCCTAATCATATTGTGTTTTGTGCCGCCTTTTTGAGGATGATAGGCTCTCTTCAATCGAGAAATAGACTTTTATAGGAGCAATAGACTCTTAAATAGGTTTCCTTTTAAAAGTCCGTGCGTGCATAAACATGAACAGTGCATGCAGCGGAGCTACCCGCGGCATAAGTCGGTTAAAGCCAAGATCCCGCCGCCACGGACCCTTTTTGGGTCGACGCGTTTCAAACAATTCTCCTCGATTCAAGTTAATATGACCACGCTGGTAGGAGCGTTGCAATTTAACTTCAGCAGGTCTCACTACCACATCTTACTCTGAGCCAGCTTTGTCTTGAAAGTTTCGGTCGAAGCCTCTGAGCTTGGCCATTCTTATTGACAGATCTGTCTCATATTCTATTGGGATTACTGGACGGCAATTCACCTTGTACCAGCTGGAATGCCTTCTGGGCTACACAGCCCGTCTCTATGAAAATAACAGATTGTGAGCTCAACATTCAAATGAGTGGTTGCATTTAACGAAAAACGTGCATGCAGGGATCCGCGCGGCACGAAAGAATGTCAAAACAGACCAGTCCATTTTTATAGGCGAACATACTGAGTCCAGGGGTTTAGTAACGTCCTATGGGTCAATTACTTTTCTGTTGAAAAGCAGGAATTATTTCTGGCTATCAATTATAAAAGGCGTCGCTTGTCCACCCCTAGCAATACAAAAACCACGCGCAACAAAACTCCGTCCAAAAAAAACCAATTAACAAGAGTCTAACTCTCAAGTCTTTCATTCATTTAATACCGACATTTATTCGTTCCTTATGCTATTCAAAACATTGTTAGGATTGGCATCTCTTGCTGGTCTTGGCTCTGCCAATTACGCTCCAGATACCCGTGACAATGTTGTCTTGTACTGGGGTCAAGCCTCTGCTAACCACCAAGAATCTCTTGGTTCTTACTGCAACCGAACTGCTGGTGATATTTACGTGATTTCTTTTATCAATGTTTTCGGAAAGGGTGGTGAACCATCCTTGTCACTTGCCGGAAGTACCACTCAATCGCACCCAGAAGTCGGCAATGATATTTCCATGTGTCAAAAAGCTGGAAAGAAAATCTTCATCGCTCTTGGTGGTTACATTGGTGACTATGGGTTCAATAACGATCAACAAGCTAAGCAATTTGGTGATTATTTGTGGAATGCTTATGGTGGCGGTAATGGTGAAACTCGACCATTCGGTGCTGCTCAAGTTGACGGGTTCGATTTGGATATTGAAAACAAGGACCAAACCGGCTACCCAGCCATGGTCAACCAATTGCGAAGTAATTTTGGATCTTCTTCCAAGAAGTATTATGTTTCTGCTGCTCCACAATGCCCATACAAAGACCAGAGTGTAGGCAATGTTTTGGAACAATGTGATATCGACATGGCTTTCATTCAATTCTACAACAACCCATGTTCTATTGGTAAAGATGAATTCAACTGGAAAACTTGGGCTCAAAGTGCCAAGACTTCTTTCAAGAATAAGGATATCCGATTGTTCATGGGTGTCCCAGGTAGTTCAACTGCCGCCGGTTCTGGTTACGTTGCTCCAGCTGAAATCAAGAAGGTTGTTGACCAAATTGATGATGACAACTTTGCAGGTCTCATGTCTTGGGATGCTAGTCAGGCTTACAGCAACATGATCGGTGGTATCAGCTTTGCCCAACACTTGAAGAATATGTTGAAGCCAGCCGCATCATTGCCAACCACTGGTTTGAACAACTCCACTGACGTTTCCTCTACCATGTCTGCTAAACTTCCAGGTCCAACTTCTGGCTCTGACTCTGGATCTGGTTCCAACTCTGGCTCTGGCTCTGACTCTGGATCTGGTTCCAACTCTGGCTCTGGCTCCAACTCTGGATCCGGTTCTAACTCTGGATCTGGCTCCAACTCTGGCTCCAACTCTGGGTCTGGTTCCAACTCTGGCTCTGGCTACAACCCAAGCGGTGGTATTAACGGTTCTGGTATCGGCCCAGCAGGCCCAGGTGCCGGTGGATCTTCCATCTGGCAACGAGTAAACAACAAGCATGTTCCAACTCAATGCCAGGGTAAGGCCAGCACTGGATTGACCAACTGTTTGAACAAGTACTACTACTCATCTGCCAATCCAGCTGCTCCAAAGACCGGTGCTCATTGTATCCAAGAAGGTTCCGTGTCTTGTCAAAGCGGAGACTTTGTCACTTGTAAAAACGGTATTTGGTTGGTCGCTGATTGTCCTACCGGAACTCAATGCTTTGCTCAAACTCGAAACAGTATCAGTTTCATCGGATGTCAGGCTCTACTAACAACCGCTGATAAAACAAACACCTGTAAGCCAACAAAGCGTGAACATAGACACAAGCATGCTGCTCGAGCTCTTGCCAACTAATTCACATCTTATTTTTAGTCCATTTAATAACATTTAATTAACTGTTTAAAATATAGATTTTCAGATGTTCATCGCGATGAGCCGCTTTCTCTCCAGATTTGTGAGACCTGTCAAAACTAAAACGAAATTCCAATCCACAGGCATATTTGCAGGGCCACCACCATATCCACATTTTGAACGGAGCTCCATCGAAGCTTGAGACACCAAATTCTTTGACTTACATAATACAGCAATGAAACGCTTGTGATTGGCCAAAGGTCTAATATTTTACAGCACGCGGGGTACAGAAAAATGCTGTCACCGGCTCCCGGAGCTCCAGAAATGGCTTGTGGCTTGTTGCGATTGCTATAATTTTTTTTGTAACTTACCAACTAACCCGCTAATCAGAAAATATATAAATAAACCGAGTTATGCCTGCGGGGAAACGACTTTTTAGTCAAACGACTATTAGGAAAATGACAAGCCTTGCATCAAAGAACCCATCTGCAATCGACGGGCAAGGTGTTCATGCGCCAGCGGCTTATAGCCTCCTGCGTCCAACACCAGAATCTGCAGCGGCAGCTAATGATTTGATTGAAAAGAACCACAAGGAACACGCCGTTTTGTTCAACAATCATGCGTTCCATAACCATATTCCACATGGTATGATCAGCGCATTTTTCCTTGGTGCCACTGACAAGAAGCTGCAATGGATGTATGAGCAAGAATCTAAGCCGCTTGCCCCATGGGATAAACCAAAACAAGAAATCACTGATGATAATTGGACACAGTTTTTCGGTCAAGCTAAACTTGAATCTGCGTATACCAAGTTTTTTCAAAAAAAAGTGGAAGAAGCGTCGGGTGATTGGAGAAAAGTTGTCAAACAGTACTATACCAATGAACAAGGGAAGGAAAGTTTGTTCCACGGAATGCTTGGAGGGGTTCTTCATCCGTTGATCCATCTCGGATATGCCGTCGAGGCTGATAGTCCACTTATTGCGATTGAAGCTATGGCGATAAATGCTGTGCACTATTTTAACATTTCAAAGTACTTGAAGAAAGATGACTCGGTGAAGAAGACGACCAACGTGTTGGAGATTTTTGAGGAGATTCGAAATGACACTGCTTTTGATGGGCAATTTACCGAACCACGGCAAATGCTGACTCCTAAATTCGTCGAAAAGTTCCAAGACAAGGTGAACTATTACAGCAACCGGTTGCAGATTGGAGACCCAAAGCAGCAAGTCAACGCTTTAATGGAACCAATGGCGGCGGCATTTGGTGCCACTCATCAAACCAACAATCCACAGTACGATTTCTTCCTGTTGCACGCTCTAACTGGTACCATGGCAGCTGCAGAGTTGATCCATGACCCAAAGAAAACACTACCAGAGTCACTATACGAGCCGCTACTCCAAAACTTGTGGGCCACCACTTGTACTGTATACATTCTGCAATTGCGTCCAAAGATCGATTCCAGCCGGGTTGAAGCTGTGCGGCTCGTCGACGGATCTGTGGCTGCTACTTGGCAAAAGGCTATTGAAGTCGCTCTTAACGGGGACTATACAGCTGATGAACATTTGGTGAAAGCGGTTCGTGCTCTGTTGTACGCGGATTGTGTGCTTGGCGACCGTGATGGGTACTTTGCTAAATGCGCACTTCAATATGCTACAAGGTTCCAAAAAGACGGAACTTATCGTGGCCGACCAAGTGATAGTGGAGATCCTTTGGACATCAAATATTAAAATATATATAGATATATATATATTAATAAAGGGAATAAGTTTTGTAAAACCAAAAACTGGAAATGTTATTAATGCAAAAATATGTGTCTATTAAAATAATTTGCAGAATATGTGTCTATCTATCTATATACCAAAAAACAAAAAATAAAACAAGAAATAAAAGTCGTGAGAAGAAGAAAAAATGCAATCGTCATCAAAAATGCTAAAAAAATATGGCTTACTGCATCAATCCAGCAGACAATGCCAGGTACCAGGTTTTACTGGCACCGCCATCCAACATTTGGTTGGAAAAGCTATCACTGGAGAACACGTCATATGCAGCTTTGGCATCAATGAGAGCTTGATTGGATCGGAGAACACCAGCCCAACCACTGTCCAAAGAGTCAATGATTGGAGCAAGCTTCTGGTCCCATTCTTCTTGGACAAATTTCTGATTTCGCATCAAACCGGAGACTGGAGTGATTGGAAGCATGTGGATACCTTGGATATATTCAAGATTGGTACCGAAAAAAGTGGTGTGGTCAATCTGGTTTTCAAATGTGATACCTGGAACTTTGTTCTTGATAAAGTTCTTCGGTTGATTTTGGTTGTCATCTTCCATATAGAAATAATTTTGCATGGATCGCTTCGTGACAGAGATCATCAAGTCACCTCGAGCTTCCATAGACTTGTCGCCAATAACGTTGCCCCACAACTTCATACCATAGGAAAAGTTGTAATCTTCAGAAGTAGATTCTTCATTCTTACCACCTGCGCTTGCAAACAAACCAGCAGCCCAAGAGTGACCAGAGTACCAATCGAACATTCGGAACACTGGGAAATGAGAATCATCATGAGAAGGATTGGCAACATCACGAACCAAAGAGTTGACCCAGTCCTTGTTGTCCTTGGCCCAAGTACCACCCTTCTTGGAGTCGATGTGCCCAATAACAGCCGCAGTGTGCAGGAAATAACCGTAGTGGAAGTGATGATCGTTGTAATAAGTGTTACCGAAATCAGAGTTTGGGTCATTGTCGATAATAGAACCAGTAGAAACAACACCCTTCCAAGTAGTATCATACATAAGTGGGTATGGTTGGTTGTTGGAAGTGAAGATGGAAAAGGCGCTCTTCAATTCATCAAGAGCTCGATCAGCCAACTTGTCATCCTTGAGCACATCACTAGCCACCAAAGCAATATAAGCATACTTGTCAAAGGCCTTACCAGCAGTATAAGTCGATGCAATGTTCACTTCAGTGGTAATATTTTCACCGAATTCTTCATTGGCAGTCTTCTTCATGAGAGCGATGGCGTCGTCGGTGTACTTTGGAGTGGTGTGGTTTTCAGACCATGGCAACCATTGCAAAGATGTGTGCAAAGTTTCAGTCATTTCAAGCGTGTCGGTCTTACATCCTGTCATCAAACCCTTGGCAGTGGAGTCAACAGTGAATTTGGCAACGGTGTTCTTGGTGGCATCGGTGAAAGAAGCAACGTGATGTGGGAGCGCGTAAATCAATGGGGATCCAGATGCAGATTGTCCCTTGGTATCATACTTGATGGAATAAGTTGAGACATCATCTGAAACAGACGCGTCAATAGAAGCACCGGTCACGTACATACCAGCGGTAGCATCAACATCATCGTCAGCACCATCTGGGATAATAGCAGCTTGGATGACCACGCCAGAAACCTTATTGTCAGAGGTGATGGTGTTACCATCTTTCATCTTGAGATCGACCGTTTGGCCATCTGGAGCAGAGACATAGATACCCCAAGTAGCACCGTTACCGAGCTTGGCAGCATACTTTTGAACATTTTCGTGGGACTTGCTGTCAACCTTGTCCAAAGACTTGAATGCGACTTGACTGTACAAATATGGGGTCAAGTTGTCAATTTCACCACTCACGAAACCCATACCTTGAGCAACTGGAACAGTCATACTACCGCCTTCGGCAGCCAACTTGGCAGTAACAGAGAAAGTATCATAGTCTTTGGTGGTGAATTGGATGTTGTCCGGAGTAAATTCTTTGGCACTGAGAACCATAGACATGATACCGATTGGGTTGATGTAATACTCAACCGGGTCGCTGTTTGGATCTGGACCATAAACCTAGTAAAATCTTTGTTAGTATTTTTCAATGAAATCGGAAGTGAGGGTGGATAAACTTACTCGTTGATCGAAAGTGGAATGAGAGACGGCCATACCTGGGAAACCGGTTTGGTTGGACCACCAGATAGCGTATGGTTGAGAATAACTTGGCATTTGTTGGGTATCCAAAAGCATATTGGCGTAAAATTTGTTGGTATGAACTGGACCACTGTCATCAGCACCTTGTGGCAGCTTTTTTGGAGACTCTTGCTTCTTGAAAATGCTTAGAGTGTCATCAGTAGATACAGCAGAGAAGATGGAACCATCAGTGTAATATCTGTTACCGCCACCTGGAGTTGGGACAGCAGAAGAAGCCTGAGATGGAGTACCCAATGGGGTAACGCTGAGAGTGGCACCTTCATCGGTTTGAGTTCCGGATGGTTGAGATCCTTTGCCAGATGGTGGAGCTGGTGCTGCAGACGATGGTGCAACGGCAGATGATGGAGCCGGTGCAGCAGCAGAAGAAGCTGGTGGAGCTGGAGCTGGAGCGGCAGAAGAAGCTGGTGGAGCTGGAGCTGGAGCTGGAGCGGCAGAAGAAACTGGTGGAGCTGGAGCTGGAGCAGCAGAAGATGCTGGTGGAGCTGGAGCTGGTGCGGCAGAAGAAGGAGAAGCAGCAGGTGGAGCTTGAGAAGTTGGAGCTGGTGCTGGTGCAGCAGAAGATGGAGCTGGAGTAGCAGTAGCTTCTGGAGAAGTTTCTGGCCCTGGAGATTGTACCAGCGCGGTGTTACCGGCGTGGCCCTGGTTTTGTTCACTATCAGAGCATTCAACAGTGACATAGACAATTTCCTCCTTAGTAGACCAGACATCATTGGTGCTGGTTTTGGTAATCACATTTTGGGCATTATCGTTACCTCTTTTGTCGCTTTCAGAATCTTCTTCACAGTCGATTTCTGCGGTGGCTGCGCTGTCTTTACCATCACGCTGGTACAACTCGCGTCGGTGGTGCGGACGAGCGGCCGCGACGTTGAAGGCCGTTGGTGCCGATTCAGCAATTGTTGAAGAACCAACATCTAACGTAACTGTTTCTTGATATGCTGGTTTTTGCTTGTGTTGTTGAGGAATCACTGCACATGAGCCGCTTGCGATCAATGTGGCAAGCAGGTAAAGATTGAATTGCTTCATAGTTTTCTGGCAATTAGAAGTCTATAAGTTTTTGTTTTTTTTTGGTGTAATAGCAAGAAAAGAATGAAAACAAGATGATTATAAAAAAACAATTGATGGGGGAAATGTCCATAGATTTATATATCCGATTTTTTTCTTACGACGATAGGTCACAGAAAGTAGAGTGGATGTGTCGATGACTTCCTAGATTTGATATCCTATAACAAAATCAGAGATTTGGTTAGTAGATTCGAGAGATTGATAGACGATGAGCCGTGATTCCTAATTTGGAATATAATTCGTTAACCTCTGGAAATGAATTACACGATCGTGTGCGTTCGTCTAACTTCGACTCGAGGTAATCCGAGGGGACTGGTCCCTTTATTTACCCCATAGGATTTTGGGGGAGGGCCCACCAAATTTATCACACCTCAAATCTCTCTTTTTTTTTAAACATCTTAGTATGTATCATAAATCATTCGTTTCAACTACTCTAGTCATCTAGTCACGTAACATCCCATGGTATCAAAATACTGATTAGTTTGAACTAATGGAAAAAAGGGTTTCGGGAAGGGCCTAGTGTGTGTCCGTGCGTTAAAACACTGCGGCTGGGCGGCGAGTGAGGCGGCTGGTTGGTCGGTGCGCGCAAGCGAAACTGTCCTGAGCCGCACCGATCCATCGATGGCGGGGCGCCGCATTACCGATTTTGTAAATAAGCGAGGTTAAAGAAGAATCTGTCAAATAAACGCCAACTCAGAACATGCATAACCGTTATTAAAGTAAAAAAAGAGAAATTATTAATTTGACACTTTCGCTAGTAGAAATAAATATTACGTAAAGAAAAAACAGTACGATCGATCACCAGCCGCTATATATTGTTCAAAAACGACTCGGTAAACGTCCCGCCATTCTTTCCTCTTGCCTATTTTGGCCTTCTTCCTCTTCACTAATCACTTTTACCATTCTCCTGGTCAATCAGTCCGGCAACACTCTGCATGAGCATTTCAAGATCCTGGTCGTCATTATTATCGTTTTCATTTTCGGTGCTATTATTGGCATCTCCAGTAGTAACGGCTTCACCACCGGTATTATTAGCCGATTGCGCCGCAACAGACAGATTCTTATTAGTAGGTGTGGGGGTATTTTCGGCTGTTGCTGCGGTCGACTCTTTCAAGTCAGGATGAATCTCGCCTCCGCCGCTCAGTGACGGGCCAATATTCGCCGAGACTGGTGAAGGTCCACGCGTAGTTGATGTAGAGCTAGGCGCAGGTACTGAACTTTGAATTGGCCCAGGCACAGCCGACGACGATGTTGCCGGTACAGGTGTTGGCGGCGCAGGTGATAATGCTTCTTGCTTTGGCTTGCGACGAGCTGCACCACGACGGGCGTCACCCGTAACATATGTCAATACATGAGGCAGTTCAATACCGCTTTTGACAAAAAATAACTTCAAGTTTCTTGCTTTATCCTTGAGTTGCACCTGGGTCCGGTTCTTGAGAACCTCCGAGATGGACCCCCCTGGGCCATATAATTCTAGAATCTTGCTCCAATAAGGACCCTGTACACGATCTAACCCATCCATTAATGCATCTTCTTCTTCTCTAGACCATGTATGTCTGTAGAATTGCTTCCCGCTTCCCAGTACTTGAACATCAGGTACAATTGTGTGTGGTGTACTTCTTGCTTGCTCATAAGCAGCAGCGGTTGACCCGGACGGTGTTGTTCTTGCTGGTTTTGCTAGTGTGGAAGACGACGCTGCAACTGGTGCGGCGGCTGGAGCCGGCGGCGTTGCTTTTCCTTTTGTTTTTGCTGTTACGCCTGTGGATACCGAAGGGGTTGTTGCCATTGGTTTAGGAGTCGCTGACTGGTCTCGTTTGGTCTTTCCCTGTCGAGTAGCAATACCAGCTGATATCGACGTAGGTTCACTGGATAGATTCCACACATGATACGTTCCAGCTTGCCTTTCCATTACTGAATCCTTGGTTGACTTTGACGTTGCTGGTTTTGTCGGTTCCGTCACTGCCAGCGACCGATTCGACACCAACGTATCAATATTACGCACCACGTATTCATGGAAATTCTTGACAAACGCCATCCATTGGTATTCATGTGCCAAGTCATCAGCTGATGTCTTGTTACGTAGGAAATCGTGTCGATTGCAGCATTTCTCGGCAAATCCAGTCTCATGTGTCGTCAAACTTTTGATATCAGCCTCAGCGCCGCGCCGCCGCTGAGCTAGTTGCATTTCCATATCCCGAGGGAATAAATCGTCCAGGATCTCTTCCAACGGCCTATCCAAATCATCTTTCTGACGTAACGAGGATATATAGGCTTGGGTTTTGAGATCTAGAAACAGTGACCCAACGTTCTTCAACAGCCGTCCACCTGGCGATACAAAGGCGTCCAAGAAATAATCATTCAAAGTCGCAAATCCAATCTGAGTATGGCCCACAACGGCACATAAAAACGTGGCCAAGTTGGCTCGTTGTAACACTTGTTTCTGAATATCACTTCGGCAGACTTGATGGAAAGGATTGGCGGCAATGAAATCATGAGTGGTATAAATCTGCTTTACTTGCTGGAAAGCCAACCCCAAATTATCAATCACTTCACAGTTATCCGATTCGGGATCAGTCAGAGTATGAATCATCTCGTCAAATGACATTCGGCTGATTAAATTAAGAATCTGTGTGGAAAGATTATCAAGCAATGGTAAACTCTGTAGCAGCATCAAAGCTCGATGTGGTGGGAATGCAAGCTTCAGTTTCTTTGGTTCTGGAGCACTTGGAGGTGTACTTTTAGCAATATGAGTCTTCTGTACTGCTGGCGAAGCAGTCTCTTCAACAAGTTTTGTTTGGACATCTTGCGGCTGTTGCTGCGGCGATCCCTCAGCCGCCTCTTTTGGTGTAGGCTCCTTTGGTTCTTCAACGGTCTCTTTTTTAATAATCACAGGCTCTTCCTTTTCCGTCTTCTTCTTCTTCTTCTCCTCCTCCTCTTGGACCACGACCTCCACCTCTTTTTCCTTTTCATCACCCTTTTCAAGATTATCCTTTTCTGCTTCTTCATCCACTACAGACTGCAGATTATCCGCCAAGAACCGCAACTCATCATCTTCATCCAACTCGTCCACGTTCATTTCCACATCATCGTCACCATCTTCGCCATCACTATCCGTACGAACCCGTTTGGCATCCCGGTCGGTATCATCTTCAATTGATCTTTTCAGTTGGTCTGATCCATCGCGCGTGTGAACCGACTGCAACGCGTCGTCAGACATTTGGTTGTTTATCTTGGAACTTTATCGGATAGGTGTTGAAAAGCCCTATAAGCGTGATCGTTTGTGTAGTTGTGACAAGTTAGGGCTTTGAATTTTTTTTCTCCCATGCTCTAAGTAATTTTCAGCACGTATCTCTCGTGTCTTTGTTGACCCCCCGTAGAAAATTTTATGTTGTCATGGCAACTACAAACGGCTAAAGTCCCATGTGTGCGCACGGAATTAAGCGGAGATTGCGCGGCTCTTATCACCAAACCACACGCTTTTGGGTGTGGGAGTTGCACAACCCCCAACTGTGTAAACCAGCCCATATCAATACATAATGAACTACGTCAAACGGGCTATATATGGACCGGATCCACAAGAACAAAAGAGAAAATGCAATACTCTTATACGAAAGAATCAACGTGAAATCGACAGAATGTTGGAAAACCTGACTGGTTCAGAGAATAAAACAAAAGCTATGATCCGGCAGGTTGTTAAGCGAAATGATATCAAGTCAGCAAAGCTTCTAGCCAAGGAAATGTACAACTGCAAGAAACAACGAGGAAGACTAAATACATCAAAAGCTCAGCTGAATTCAGTGAGTCTACAAGTTAATGAAGCATTTGCAATAAGAAAGATTGAAGGGACCATGAAGAGTAGTACTTCAGTAATGAAAGAGGTTAATACATTGGTCCGGCTGCCAGAATTAATGGGCACAATGAACCAATTGAGTCAAGAGTTGATGAAAGCTGGGATTATTGAAGAAATGGTCGATGATACGCTGGATGTAGTGGAAGAGACTCAAGAAGAAGAAGCGGAGGAAGAAATTGACAAGATTCTTAGTGAGGTCACCGGTGGTAAATTGGGTGCAGTGGCGGATGTACCACAGGAATTGCCATCCGCACCAGAACAAGAAGAGCCTGCAGAAGCAGAAGATGAAGCTAACGAAGCAATGCTTGATAATATGCGTGAAAGGCTTAAAGCACTGCAGTCATAATTTTATTCTAAAAAAAATTCCACTTTATAGACCAAACAGTGATATAAAATATTTTAATGCATTTAGACTTAGAGGCTCATGCGCCTCGAATCATGTCATTTGAGCCTCATTTCGACCTACGAAGCCTCAAAATGAACCCGTTTTTCTCATGCTGCTGCACCCCACCTCCCTATTCTTCTCTTATTATTTTTTCCTCTCCCTTTACTTTCTCCCTAATTTCCTCTCTTTATATCTTTACAACTGAAAAAAGAACGAAAGGAAAAAATAAATAAATAATAATGTCTGTACTTCCTACAAGCATCCATGGCATGACAACAGATGAAAAGCTTCAAACTATTCAAAATGTTAAAGGTGAGACAGAAGCATTGAGACAGCGCATTATATACACCAAAAACCAGATAATGGATGCAAATTGTATGATTCTTAATTGAGGATGGACTAACAATAATAATATAGTACCACAAGTTGCAGCACATACACCTCCTTTAGGAGAATTCAAGTTACGAGGAAAAAACAACTTCAAAGGGCATGTCGGCAAAGTTTATTCAATGAAATTGACCCGTGACGACCAATGTCTAGTTTCAGCAGCTCAGGATGGGTTTGTATTGGTATGGGATGCATATACCACCAGCAAAGTCGAAGCAATTCAATTAGCCAGTCCATGGGTTTTGAGTTGTGCACCAAGTTTTGATAACAATATTATCGCTACTGGAGGACTGGATAACGTTGTTACATTATATCCGTTCCATGAATCAGACGATTATGGTGGTGGACGCAAAACCAGTATTAAACCTCGAACACCACTGGCAATTCTCAAAGGACACAAGGGGTTCATCTCTCAGATTGAATTTCTCAATAGAAATACACTGGCCACTGCATCTGCAGACATGACGTTTGCGACCTGGGACGTTGAGACAGGCGAGCGGCTTGCCGAACACGGAGACCATCTGGGCGACATTAATAGCATTTCTCCATCTCCCCGAGATAACAATGTGGTATCAACTGCATCTTCTGATAACACAATTAAGATATGGGATCTTCGAATTGCGCCTGCAAAAGCAGTACAGACTTTTACTGCGCAGACTACCGAAGTTAATTCAATCCATTTTTTCCCAGATGGTAATGCATTAGGGTCTGGCTGTGAAGATGGTACATGCCGAATATTCGATTTGAGAAGTGATTGTCAAATTGGAATGTATAGTGAACCTGATGCTCTCAATTCTTCTGTTCAAACTGTAAGGTTCACTCCATCTGGCAGGTTACTACTTGCCGGTTTTCAAGACGGTTCATGTGGAGCATGGGATATACTAAAATCATCATGGATTTCCCAAGTACCTGGTCATTCAGGAGCAATTACATCTGTTCAAGTTACCAGCGATGGTCATAGATTATATAGTTCATCATGGGATTCCACTCTTCGTGCATGGGAACCTTAATTATAGAACATAATTACAAATAATGTTTTTTTTTTTTTTTTTTTTTTTAATTCTTTTTTTTCTTTCATTCGGTTCTTTTTCCGGGGCTAAATAATTATAAAAACACAACACTTTTTCCTTTACTTCTTCTTGACAAAATCCCACAAACTCTTCAATACAGAATCTGGAAATGTAAACAGATCGAACCGGAATTCCCCCGCATCGGCATCATTCTTAACATACATTTCATCAGTTCGGTTATCGTTAATCATCTCCACAATCTTAGCCATATCGTCTTCCGATAAAGCCTGTAGACCTTGTGCCAATTGTTCCAAATCAATTCCAGCTTTTTGATGAGTTTTTGATTTCTTTTTCAACTTTGTATCTACCTCTTCACTCTTTCGTTTATCCCCTACTTCTGACGTTGATGGAACAGAAGTACCACTTGCACCTGGTGCATTGAAACCTGGAACCGGTCCACTTTCTGCTAGCAACCGAGCTAAATTTGGTCGGTTTATTGGTACTGATATTGTTTCTTTGTTGGTATATTCCGTGGCTTGGAAATTCAGGTCATGTCGGATGGTTCGTTCTCCACCGCGATCGGCCAAGTGTAATACGATGAACATTTCAAATTCACCCCAACCTTGTTCCTCAATTAAAAATGGTGGTTTTTTCACTACACGCGTCGGATTGGCAAACGTTTCGTGTAGTTTATATGTAACCTTGTCAAAGATGTTAGCAGTAACGTCATTACCGTTTTGGTCGAGAACGGTAATAACAATACTCCATTTTCGAACTGGGAACCCTTCCTGAGCTACAGGAACGTCTTCCATAACATTCTGCTTAGTCAAGATTTTGACGACTCGTTGCACAGAATCCGGCATTGTTTAAAAAAAAAAAAAGAAGGTTAACAGTAAAAAGAGCGTGTATATGTTTTGAGCAAAGGGAAATTAATCGTGCGCGGTGTTGTGTGTGTGTGGTTGTTTTTTTGTGGCTGAGAGAGTTGGGACATTACAATAATCAAACGATCGATTTTCCGATGATGAGTTTACGACATTCCAATACAAGCTGCTAGCGCTAAAGTAACCCCCATGGTAGCCATTGATGGTACTCTTAATTGAATTTGACTATTAGTCTCCAAGACCTGTTGTTGATGTTCTGGTGTATAGTGGTTTGGTGTTAAGGTATCATTATCCGTCGTCGTATTTTCAGCGAGATCTACAGTTTGCGTAGACAAGTAGGTATCTTCAACAGTGGCATCAATCGCTCGTTCAATTCGTTCATACCGGGATAGATCATCGGCAATCGAAACTGACTGGACTTCTTGATCGTATTTGGACCCGCGGTACCGCGTGTAATTATCTTTCCAAGCTTCTCGGTATCCGTTTAGTGTACGTGGGTTGGAGGAGTCTAGAACTTGTTGACGCGGTTGTAATATGACTGCTGATGCAATAGCAAAATAGAGACTTACGATAGAGATTGATAGCATTTTTCAAGCTTTTTTTGTTTTTGTTTAGTAGAATTGCGAGCGAAATTGTGGATATGAAGAAGGAATCTTTCGGGCGCTTAAAGTATCGCGTTTTATACCCAGTGCGGCTTAGATGAGATAGAGCGTTTATCAAACCGGAAACCTGGCAACTAGCCGAAATGGAAGAGAAATACCCCGAATGTTACGGTCAATAGTTGTTTGGCTGGTTGATATAACTATAGACTGCAGTTCGTTCCAACAACTGCCGTTATCCGTGACCCAATCAATGCCGAGGTTATAGTCGTGAAAATGATATATTCGTCGGTTGCTTTAGGCGTTTTTTAGATAGCATACTAGCAGATAAGAAATACGATGGCGATTTGGAGAATTTCTAATCTGCTGAATATACATGTTCTATTTGCTTCTGGGAGGTAAGTTGGGGTAGGCTGGCCGCCGCACTCGGAGGGGCGCCCACTTAACGCCAGACTTAAGTGTGCTCTGTTACATATATACATTTTTTGTCCCGAGTTACCTAAAACTAGCCGAAATTTATATACCCAGGCCCGATCTGACCGCTTGAGCGACTTCATTATAAGACTCGGCGATTGGGCCGCCAGAGACCGCTGGAGGTTTCCCAGCGTCGGAATCAGCACAGATCTGAGCATCCAATGGGATTGACCCAAGAACTGTGAGTCCACGAGAATGTGCTTCCCTGAGTGCTCCATCATGGCCAAAGATGTGCGTTTCATGGCTGCAGTTTGGGCAAATGAACGTGCTCATATTCTGGACCATACCGAGCACAGGAATGTCGACCTTGCCGAACATGTCAATACCTCTAATGGCATCAATCAATGCAATATCCTGTGGAGTTGACACAATTACTGCTCCATCCACCTTGACTTGTTGAGCAAGAGTCAGTTGAACATCACCAGTTCCTGGTGGCATGTCAAGAACCAGTACGTCGAGATTACCCCATTCCACCTCGAACATGAGCTGTTGTAAAGCTTTTTGTACTAGCAATCCTCTCCAAGCAAGCGCTTTATTAGGATCCACTAGAAACCCCATCGACATTGCTTTAATTCCGTAGTTTTGTTTTGGAATTAGTAGCCCGTCGTCAGTTATTTCTGGTTCTCCCTCTAGCTTCAGCAAGTTTGGAATTGACGGGCCAAATACATCAACATCTAGCACACCGACGCTTAATCCTTGGTTATATAAACTCAATGCTAGGTTCACGGACACTGTTGATTTGCCTACTCCTCCTTTTGCTGATGACACAAGTACAACTTTTTTGACGCCCTTGATCGGTCGTTTAGATAGCGGCTGTTGTTGTCGCCTGGATCTCGGCAAACCCTAATTAATCTTTATTAGTATGGGTACAAAAACATAAAAGGTCTCATCACTATTTACATACAAGGGGGTTTTCATGCAATCGTCGAGCGGATGTTGAAAAAGACCGCTTTTGAACCAACCGCTTGACGGCGTCTGCTACCGATCTTGTTGGGGCGTTCCATTCAGATTCAATCGATTTCCATGGAACAGCGGACATGAGTTTCTTAGTGGCCATTTTATCAAAAGCAATACCTTTTTCTTCAGCAAGCTTGGAGATTTTGTCTTCAATGTCGGTGTCACTGGCGACACTGACTCGTCCGGCAAGTTCCTTTAGAATGTTAATCTCGGCGGTTTCCTTATCCACCATATCCTTTCGATCTGAGTATTCTTCGATAACATCGTTTCGCTTCTTGATCATCGACTGGATTGTGTTGTAGAACCCAAGATCAGATGTAACAGATTCCGGGGTTTCTAGGTTGGCGTTTTTGATGGTCCCCATTACAGCACGAATCACGTTTTTTGTTGGTTCATCACGGGCACGCATAGCGTCCTTCAGAGATGCACGGACTGAAGCCATTACAGGAGGTTCAGTCGATGCGAATCGTACACCAAGGATTCGCGCTTGTGGTCTGGTGAACACTGTTCGGAGCATATTTCGTGGATTAATTATAGTGTGGAGAGAGAGAGAATTTTTTTTAGCGTCCCAACTATGATAAGAAGGAAACTACTAGGACCAACGATATTCAGTCGCAACTCCACGATATATGCATTATCTACAAATCCTGGGAAATCGGCAATTGCGATAGTGAGAGTGTCTGGGGAAAACTCCTCGAATGTGTATAAACGGTTGACGGGATCATCACTGCCAAAGCCGCGTATGGCCACCACGGCGACGTTGTACGACCAACAGAGTAAAGTTCTAGACCACGCGTTGGTTTTGTATTTCAAAGGACCAAAATCATACACCGGAGAGGATTTGATAGAGTTTCATTTGCATGGAGGTCAAGCAGTGGTGAGAGCGGTATTGAATGCCATCAAAGATAAAGGTACAAGGTATGCGGAATCTGGTGAGTTTACTAAGCGGGCGTTTCGTAATGGACGGTTGGATTTGACACAGATAGAAGGTATTCGGGATATTATCGAAGCTGAGACTGAATTGCAACGACAAGCGGCAGTGCAGTCGGCTGGTGGTGCAACAAAACAGTTATATGATAACTGGAGGACGGAGATTGTGAATCAAATGGGTATGCTTACTGCATTGATTGATTTCTCAGACGATAATGCAGATGTCACGGGAACGTTATTCAAAGATGTCAAGGTTAAAATTACGAATCTATTACTTGAGATCAAGGCTCATTTGAACCGCGTGCAAAGATCCGAATTAGTAGTCTCTGGTATCAAAATGAACCTTTTGGGTCCACCGAATGCCGGGAAATCGTCACTTCTTAACCTCATTGCGCAACGAGAAGCGGCGATTGTAAGTGATGTACCGGGGACTACTCGTGATATCTTAGAAGTAGGGATGGACATTGCTGGATACAAGATTGTGATTGGAGATACTGCGGGGTTACGGACTATGGAAACGCTTGGTGACCACCAAAAGATTGAATACGAAGGAATTCGGCGTGCAAAAGAGCGGTTCCGGCTAGGCGACTTAATCGTGTGTGTGCTCCCGGTCAATGAACCGGTTGAAAAGGATGTGCTGGAGGAAATCAAACAGCTCAAACAGGATAAGCATGTTATTGTTGCATTAAACAAGGTGGACCAAGGGGGAGCACCTGCTGACTACTCCGAGTTGCTAGATATTCCTTCAGATGATATCATCCCAGTATCATGCCGCACTGGGCATAATATTGATAAACTAATCGCCAAGTTATCATCGGTATGCGAGGAGTTGACAATCGATGGCCCTCCAATCGGGGCTTCTCAGCGAATCCAGCATTTACTCGAGCATGATGTCATTGCCGGTCTCGAATCATTTTTGTCGTGCGGCGACGATGTGGTTTTGGGAGCCGCAGAACTACAATATGCAGTCGACGGCATTGGCAAGATCACTGGTGAAGGTGTCGGTGTTGAGGAGATTCTTGGTGTTGTATTCAGCAGCTTTTGCATTGGAAAATAATGAAATAGCTCTTCATTCTGGATAAATGGTTTTGTTTTTTTGGAATATGACAAAATAAATATTATCTACTGTTTCTATGCTGTGCTTGTGTTTGTGCGGCGCCTTTAGATGATTCACGTTCCAAAAACTCGGCAAAGAGCCCCATGAACCCACTACTACCCCTCGTTGTACCATTATTATACCCACCACTAGCAGCATCACCTTCTTCATTCAATGAATTACTTGAAAAAGATCGTTTTGGGGAGCTTAGGTTTGGTGTACCCGGTGCTCCACTAATCGAGCCCCGGCTAAGCCCAGCTTGAATCTTTTGCTCTTCATCCCATGCCAAAAAATTGGAAATTAATTGCAACACTTCAAACTTCTTTGAATCTCCTCTTGGGATCGTGACAAATGATATAAACAGGTTAGAAATTAATTCCTTGTCAACTGATTCCCCCTCGGATTCCTTTTTGATCATTCGTAATGCCTTGGTCAAATGCTCATTCAGAATCACCGCTTCATGACGCAACTTGCCTAATTGAAGCGTCTTGTCTCTGCACTCTGATTCAAACGGTTTCAGCCGTTCCAAGTTTTGTTTACATTCTTCCAGCTCCTTGCCCTTTGATTCAATGCTTGCCTTGGCCTGTTCCAGTTCATTCAATGCCTGTTGATTCGATTCTTCCAAAGTTGTAAGCTTTTGAGTGAAATCCACCGATTTAGTCTCCAATGCCTTTTCGAATTGATCATTCTTGGTTCGAAGTTCATCCCGCTGCTTTCGAAACTGTTCAGCATACGACGACTGTGATGAGATTTGGTCTTCCAACTCGGAAATCTTTGCCGTGTACCCCTCTCTGATTGTCCTTTCTTCTTGTAGTGCAATCTCCAAATCACCAACCATTTCCTTATCCTTTTGTGCGGCGTCCAACACTTGTCGTTTCTCTTTTGCTAATGCATCTCTTTCATGTTGCCACTTGCTGTATCCATCTTCATACTCCTGTCGTAACTTGGTCATTTCGTGAGAGAGTTTGTCTTGGTCTTTGGTGCTAGTAATCAATTCCCTCTGCAAAGTATCAATAGTGTCTTCCAATCGCTTGTCTCGTTTCTTGTACTCTTCAAGTTCGTCTCTGCAAATTTCCAGTTCTTGGGAATCCGCTTTCAACTTTTCACCCAAACTGGATTTGATATGTGAAATTTTGCCTAGCAACTGTTCGTATGCATCGTCAGACTCTTCCCGTGCTTGTTCTGCCGCTTCCAACTGTTCACGAAGTAGATTAACTTGCTCCGATTCCGAGTTACTCGCATCATTCTGGTGTGCTTGTCCCTTTAATCGCTCAATTTCTTCCTTTTGCTTTGCAATAATCGACTGAAGCTCTTCTGTTTCTACATTGTCGACTTTTTCATGGACCTTTTTTGTTTCAGCATTGTCCTGTTTTACACCATTTTTGCGTTCTTCTTGTTTAGTGCTTTCTTCCACGACTTCCGAAGCCTCACTTTGTTCAACCTCAGGTTGCTCATTTACAATATCATCCACAGTATCGTCAACCGGCGTCTTTTCAGTCTGGGACGGCTTTTTCCCGCCCTTTTTGGATTTTTTGCCCATTGTGGTTTAATCAAACGACAACAACAACAACAAAAAAATTGTATATATATATATATATATATGAACGACGTCAACGTGGCTAATCTTTTTCAGGGAGCACGCCGCAATTAACTCCCAACTCCAAGCACCATAAAAACGTAGCGCGCGTTTAAATGGAATTCCAAAAAAACGCGTCGCCAGTGTCATTTTTTTGTGTTACCACTTATTCACTCGAGACAACGCGATGCCTGATTTATACAGTTATTTCGGACCGGTATGACAGTTTCTACTCAACAATTAAAACTAATAAGAAAAATAGAAAAGTAAGGCGACAGGGAAGAGAAAGATCGAAGATGATGATGATGAAGATGACGATATTGAAGTAATCGAACAGTATGTACTTTGTTCAGATTGTGAGATCCAGATCATGTTTAAACGCTGACCAAATTTTTAGACCAAGAAAGCGAACCAGACAAGCGGTTCAAAAGGTTGAACCTGAAGACGATGATGAAGAAGTAGAAGTATCAGAGTTCTTTGGTAAAGGTAAAAAACGAGCTGTCATAGATGATGATGATGATGATGATGAAGACGACAAAGACTTTGAAGTTGTATCGGAAAAGAAATCGACGCCGAAGAAAAAAGCACCAGCAAAGAAAGCAGAACCAGCAAAACCTGCTACACCCAAGAAATCAGCAGCACCGGAAAAGAAGGCTAAACCGGTGAAGAAAGCTCCAGCAAGTGCTACCAAAACTGCAAGCTCTAATACTTCGGGCAGTGGAGCTGTTGGCGCAGAACAAATTTTGAAAGAAATTCCAGATGCCCCATTACCAAGTGATGTAGTAGAAAAAGTCGGCTTTAGGGAGATGATGCAAAACCGGGGTTCTGGAGACGGTGACGGTTCATTTGAACCTCCAGAAGCTGCTCCGAATTGTCTTGCTGGGATGACCTTTGTATTTACCGGGAACCTTCCAAGTCTTGGTCGAGAGCAAGGTACAGAACTTGTCAAGCAATACGGTGGTAAAGTTACCGGTGCAGTATCGAAGAACACTACATGTGTAGTTCTCGGTGAGAATGCTGGCCCGAAAAAGATTGAAAAGATTCGAGATCTCAATACCAAAGTAGTTACTGAAGAAGGATTTGTGGAATTGCTGCGACGAATGCCTGCTGATGGTGGTGGTGGTGAATTGGCAGAAAAGGCAAAGGCTAAACGTGCCAAGGATGAAATAAAGGTACTAGCTCAAGCAGAAGAAATGGCTCAACAGTTTGAAAAGAGTGAAAAGACGGAGAAAAAGCCAACAAACGCTCGAGATCCTGCTACTAATCAATTGTGGACTGTGAAATACGCACCAAAGTCCAAAAAGGATATCTGTGGTAATAAGAAACAAGTGGAAAAATTGGAAAACTGGCTGACTAACTTTGAAATGAACATGAAAAGGGACTTTAGCGTTGTTAATGAAGAAACAGGTGCTCATAAACGTGCGGTTTTGATTAGTGGAGCACCTGGTATTGGCAAGACTTCTGCGGCTCATGTAGTTGCAAATAGCCTTGGATTTGATGTTATCGAGTCTAATGCATCAGATACCCGGTCGAAGAAGCTTCTTGCTGAAACAGTTGCTCACCGACTGGATAATACTTCATTGAATGGGTTTTTCGACGATGGTGGGCAGAAACAAAAGGAAATGAAAAAGGTGTGCCTTATTATGGATGAAGTTGATGGTATGTCTGGTGGTGATCGAGGTGGGGTTGGCCAAATGGCAGCTCTCTGCCGCATGACCAAGGTTCCAATTATTCTTGTTTGTAATGACAAATCTCTTCCAAAGATGAAGCCGTTTGATAAGGTTACATATGACTTGATTTTCCGACGACCAGGTGTAGCGGAGATTCGAGCAAGAATCATGTCGATTTGCCATCGAGAAAAGCTGACCATCGATGCCAAATCTGTGGATCGGATGGTTGAAAGTACTCAAGCAGACATTCGACAGGTTATTAACATGATTTCGACATATTCTCGAAGCAATAAGGAAATGGATTTTCAACAATCGGGACAGTTGACTGAATCCTGGAAGAAAAATACTGCATTAAAACCATTTGAGATTACTCCACGGTTGTTATCTTCAGGTATTTGGTCGAAATCGAACAATGTCACAATGAACGATAAGCTGGATTTGTACTTTTTTGATCACGACTTTGTACCATTGTTTATTCAAGAAAATTATATCAAGACCAGATCTACAGCGGATAAATTAAATTCAACTCCGGGAGGTCAGTTGGAATTGACTGCTCGAGCGGCTGAATGTATTTCGGACGGGGATTTGGTCGACAAAATGATTCATGGGCCTCAACAACAATGGAGTTTGATGCCTGTGCATGGTGCCATGTCATCAGTGATGCCGGCGTATCATGTTCATGGTAGCCTTGGCGGATTTGGTGGTGGCATTTCATTCCCGGCATTTCTGGGTCAATTGTCAAAGGGCAACAAATTTAAACGATTGTTGCAGGAAATTCAATCACATATGCGCCTAAGGACATCTTGTGATAAAGAAGAATTGCGACAGCAGATTCTCCCATTTCTTACGGAGCGACTTCTTCAGCCATTTTCCAAACTAAATGCGGCTGATGCAGTTGAGGAAGTGATTGGAATTATGGATCGATATTACTTGACAAAAGAAGATTGGGATGTGATTATGGAATTATCTATTGGGAAAGACAATGCATCTAGTCGTGCTTCCAAGCTTGAGACCAAAATCAAGACTGCGTTTACCAAAGCATATAACACTGGTGATCGTAAAGTCACATTTATGAAATCTGCTGGATCGTTGAAACCATCGGCTGCAGCTAAACCAGATGCTCCTGATTTTGAAGGTGCATTTGAGCAGGAGAATGAGGGCCAAGCTGCTGGCGATAATAAAGAAGAAGATAACGATGATGAGGATATTGGCAAGGACAAGTATATCAAAGCTAAGAAACAAAGAAAAGCACCGGCAGCCAAAGCCAAACCAAAAGCATCAACATCGGCTCCAAAAAAGCGAGCTGCACGGAAGTAAAATATAAAAAATACGAGCCGCGTACTAGTAAGAATATGATAATTAGCAGTTAGCTTGAATGTTTTAACCGCCGGGATTTAACATCCAATTCTTTTGACCATTCGTCGACTTCTTTGGTAATCGCTTCCAAGCTATCGATATGTTTTTCAATTTCATCCACTTGTTTGCAATACTTTTTAATGTCATTGTTGCAATGCTTCAAATATTCACGATCCACGTCCAGTCTTGTTGCATTATCGCTAAGATTCATGTATTTGTTGGTTGCATTGATATTAATCCGCTCCATCACCTCCATACTACTCGTAGTACAATCTGTATCTGCATCTACCAGCTGCTGAAAGGCTGTAAATGTTTCCTTTATCGACATGGTCTATCTCTCAAACAGAAATTCACAGAGAATAATATCTATCAACAAGTCGGTAATATTTCGAAAATCACCCAAAAATCGCGCGTTTCAAAGAAAAAATTACTGCGCGAGCCCCTTGATTGCTGGTGCAGTGAGCAGTTAAACCGGTCTTTTTTTTTTTAATTCTCATTCTGTTTTCTCCACCGCAGTTTTTTTCTGGTCCGTTTTCTCCGTTAAAAAACACACACTTCTTATAAACTTGATACACACTCGTTTTGTTTCTCTCTCTTTTCCTGTTGGACTTAAAGAACAATGTCATACCCATCAATAATAAGACCTCCTGGAGGAAGACCAGGATCTAAGATGAAACTTCCATCGTTAACAATCCCGAAATCACCATCAGATAATAACAGTTTACCAGTTGGAGAACCCATACCAGCTGGAGTAGGAGGCGCTGGTGGCGGCAGCGCTTATTCTTCCAATGGAGCTACAACTACGACATCAACAAGCAGCAACAGCAATGGGCTGGTCCCGCCGCCATCAGTTTATGGAGAAACTACTCCATCTTCTGCTGCAAGTGATTTGGCTCGGTCAGGGTTTTTCAGTGCAGAGCTGGCTGCTGCAATGGGGGTAGAAGAGGATAATTATACGAATAATAATAGTAATGATACAACAACAAGTGGATATACTACCGCTGAAGATGTTGAAACTTTGGATGAAGAAGGCTGGAGGCAAGTGGCAAGAGCTGGAGATATTATTGAGCTGGGTAGGTTAGGTGAAGGCTATGGAGGATGTGTCAAAAGATGTCAGTTGAGATATGGGAAGACTGTATTTGCATTAAAAGAAATCACTACGAATCCGAATCCGGATATACAAAAGCAGATTGTGAGAGAATTGCAGTTTAATCGTGAGTGTAAATCACCGCATATTGTAAGGTATTATGGGACGTTTTTGAATGAAGAGTCGGCCAATATTTTTATTGCAATGGAGTTTTGTGGAGGAGGGTCATTGGATGCTATCTACGAACGAGTGAGGTCGAGAGGAGGAAGAATTGGTGAAAAGGTACTAGGGAAGATTGCAGAAGGGGTGCTGTCGGGGTTGTCATATTTGCATGATCGAAAAATTATTCATCGAGATATTAAACCACAGAATATTCTGTTGGATTCTTTGGGCCAAGTGAAGCTTTGTGATTTTGGGGTATCTGGAGAAGTGGTTAATTCATTAGCAACTACGTTTACTGGTACTTCGTATTATATGGCGCCGGAGAGAATCCAGGGACATCCATACTCGGTAACGTCGGATGTATGGTCATTGGGGCTGACGATTATGGAGGTTGCACAGCATCGATTTCCGTTTTTGAGTGACGATGCAGATCCAATTCCACCGATTGAACTTTTGACATTTATTGTGAAAATGCCGTCGCCAGAATTGCAGGATGAACCAGGGATTAATTGGAGTGATTCATTCCGGCATTTTTTGAAGTGTTGTCTGGAAAAAGATCCACAACGAAGAGCATCTCCGAGACAAATGTTGAGTCATCCATGGCTTGTAGGGCAGCGTAATAAAACGGTAAAGATGGATAAATTTGTACGCGAATGTTGGCTTTAAAGGGAGGAAGAAAAAAAAGGGGGGAGGGGGAAAAAGAAAAAGATTGGAAATTTGCTTTTGCTTTTTACTTTTCTTTTTTTTTTTTCTAATTATTATTATTATTATTTTATTATTTTTATTAATATTCATTATTTCTATACGTTTTGTACACATCTGCGTTTGATTTTTATATTTTTAAGACCAAGTTTCTTGAATATACCTTCCAGACAATTCCATTTGGCGGATATACGTTTCTGCGTCTTCCGGAGTGGACTTGAGAACATGCTGGATGATTTCCACCAAAGTAACCCGAACCTGTCTAGGCATTGCACCTGAGGACCCACAGATATAAATCACAGCCTTGTGTTCAGCGATATGTCTGCCCACCTTGTCTTTATACTGGAACAGTTTGTCCTGGACGTAGCCTGAGCCTTCTCTTGAAAACGCCGGGATGACTGTCAGGTTATTGACATTTTCCCAGTCTTTCGCAAACAAGTAGTCCTTGTTTTCATACCTACACCCGAAAAACAGTATCATTTCTTGAATATCGGTGGAGGTCTGTTTGTTGTTTCTGGTAAGTATCAACGATCGCATAGGCGCGACCCCTGTTCCCGGCGAAATCATGATGATTGGCCGGTCGACATGCTGTGCAAATGGAGATTTGTGCACTGTAAACGGGATATCATCTCCTGCATTCAGCGTCGATATCCACCGAGTACACACTCCACGACGGACCCTTCGGATGATAGTACGGTACTTGACGATCGCGATTGCTAGTTCGAATCTCGTAGCTGATCGTGGTGGTGGTGGTGAGGAAAGCGATGGCGATGGCGATGCGGCGCGGGCGGCGGTGTCGTTGTCGTCGTGCGGCGCGATGCTTGCAGTGGGAGATGGAGATGGAGATGCAATTGAGAAAAGTCGTGGATGAATCGCTGGAATCAAATCGAGGATATATTCCAGTGGGATATTAAGCGAGTGAAATTCACATACCGTTTCCAAGATGGATCGACGAGGGCGGTTGGCATAATCATACAAATCCTCCAGCCCTTCCAACGTGGAAAACTCTTGAAGCCTCTCACTCTCGCGTTCATCCGATGCAAAGTGCCATGCGTTTGCGAAAAACGATCGGCGTGGGATCGCCATTATATCCAAATGATGCGTCAACAATGCCCGTAGAGTCGGCCGGCTGACTAACCCACCAGGTACGACCTTTGCAAACCCGTCACTGATTTCCATTGGGAAATCTGCAATATCCTCCCACTGTTGATCAGCAAGTAGCGTGTCAACGTCAGATGGATCGTTGCTAGGGTACAAAGCGACTGTATCACCGGGAGAATACGACATGTCGGAATCGGGATCCGTCGTATCAAAGATCAAATGCCGTACATCTTGGAAATGGTCCGAAACGGTCATCCGATCTTTGCTTTTAACAGTACCAATAGTGACATTTGACCGGGTGGTACCGGGCTGAACTGCTCGTTTAGACTTGTCCTTTTTTATCGTCATCTGGAACCGAGGAGGAAGCAACACGTTGTCAGGAATTGGATCTTCAGCATGTTCAGGAACATGCTCTTTCAGCTTCTGTACCATCCCATTTGCCCATTCCTCGAAATGAGCGTCCGCTCCTTCTGCACTTTGTTCATCGCCTTCACCTCTTGGTGCAAACTCTTTTGCTCCAAGCTGCACCAGCCGCTTATGAATCTTCCGAATCGCCCAGTTATACCTCGGGTAACTTGAATCACCTAGCCCGAACGTTGTAAAGTTCAACTGCGTGAGTAATGTTGGCGGGAGCTTTTTCCGAAGTAACTGTTTCCATAATTTCAATGCATTTCTGGGAAGCTCCCCCTGACCTGTAGTAGAGCAAACTACTAATACAATAGATTCCTCTGTGAGATCTGCCACTGATACGTCATCCATGGCTTGGACAACAGCCTCGAAACGCAACCGTTGGCATTTCTGTGCAACCATGGCTGCATAGTCCTGCGAATTGCCGGTTTCTGTCCCGTAAAGAACCAGAACCTTCATTATAGATATACTCTTTGGTTGTAGTTGGTTTGAAGTTTGAAATCAATGCCAGGAGTTGGAAGTTGGGAAATGTCCCGGTGGCGGGCCGAAGTCGCCTAAAAAGTGACTTTAGCCCTCATCGGGTGAAAATCGTGGGGATGGACGACACGATGGAAGTAGAGTTAAATTTTAAGAAATAAACAAACTACGAATTTTATATTTTCAACGTTATATACAGTTCGAAAAAACGCAGAAACAAAAAAAGCACATTCTCATTTACAATTTTCTCCAGAAAAATTCTTTAAAACGCTAGCTGGGTGGGAAGATCCACTACTGAGTCATGAAAAATTTTGAACACACTCATAACATTAACTATCTCTAAACAAAGCACACAACCCACAATATAATATAAACAATGCTATCTCGAGCTATCCGACAACGATCATTTCAAACTGCGGTGGTTAACGCACGGCCAGCAGCCACTCCTATTCGACGAGGGGTTGCTATGCCACAATTTGTTCGACGATTTGCGGATGTTGCTGAAGAAAAGGAAAAAGCCAAAGCCGCCACAGAAGCTGAAGAAAGCGCAGCAGCAAACTCAACAGCAGACTCAACTGTAGGCAGCGAAGAAAGCGGCGATGCCAATGATTGGAAAGCCAAATTCGAATCTAAAGATAAAGAAGCTGCCCAGCTGAAGGAGAAATACCAACGGTCGGTTGCTGAATTCCGAAACTTGCAGGAAGTCACCAAACGGGAGATGCAGAATGCCAGAGAGTTCGCTCTACAGAAATTCTCCAAAGATTTGTTGGATTCTGTCGACAACTTTGACCGAGCTTTGAGTGTAGTCCCAGAAGAAAAACGAGCCGATTCTGAGAATAATAAAGAACTGGTGGCGTTGTATGACGGGATTAAGATGACCCAAGAAATTTTTGAAAAGACTTTGGCTAAGCATGGTCTTGTCAAGGTGAACCCAGTCGGCGAGAAATTCGATCCAAATGTGCACGAAGCTACTTTTGAAGTGCCTCAACCAGACAAAGAGCCAGGTACTGTGTTCCATGTTCAACAAACTGGCTTTTCCCTCAATAACCGTGTGCTACGAGCTGCCAAGGTCGGTGTGGTGAAAGGGGATAGTTAATTCTTGTACAATTCAATTGAAAAATAACAACAACATGTAAATAGTATATATACAACTCTTTTTGAAAAAGACTAATTTTTTTTTATCGTAATTCTAATCCAAATCGAGATACAAGTTGTTTTCGAACTTGTTCTTGAAACTGGTTGACTTCATCATTGGTAATGTTTCTGTCCATGCTTTGATAAACAATCCGGTAGCATTGACTATGTCTTCCTGATGTTGGATGAACAAAGTCGTCAATCAAGGATACATTTTCGACCAAATCCCCAGCCACTGCACGAATCTCTTCCATGAGATCATTCTCATGGACAGCGCCCTTTTCTGGAACCCAAAAAGTCACATCTCTTACAGTCCCCGGGTACTTGGAATACGGTTTAAAAGTGAACACAGTTTCCGGAGTAAATTGACTCAAGAATCGGTTATCATCAGTCCAAAACAACCGGATATCTGGGATACCAAACAAGATCATCGCCGCACGCTCGAGCCCCACGCCAAACGCCCATCCGATTTTATCACCCTCGGTAGCCTCTTTCAACGGCCCTTCTCTTAAAACCCCACATCCACACATTTCAAGCCATTCTCCTTTCCACCAGATCTCAATCTCCCATGACGGAGCGGTCCATGGGAAGTAAGCCTCGATCCACCGAGCCTTGATCGGCTGCAACAAGTCTGGATCCTTCGACCCTGCTTTTAATGCAGATTCTTTGGCTTGTTGAAATACATCTGCCATGAGAATCTCAAGAGTCCGTTTCAAGTGTGCACCAATGAGCCGTGTCTCCTCCTCGGTCATGGAGCTCTGTTTCGGGTTTTCCACAGAATAAGGAGCCGTATTTTCAACAACAATTCCAGATTCCGGCAACTCTGCAAGCTCTTTTTTCAATTGGTCAACCAATCCGGGGCCCCGCTCCCATATTCGTGCTCCTTCCATCTGGTGGAATGCCGGGTAATGTGTCCGGTCGATAGTATCACGACGGTACACATCTGCAGAGATCAAATACCCAGGGGTTTTACATTGTTTGAATGCGTCGTGTTCGTGTGCTGAAGTATGTGTTCTTAGAAGTGTCTCTTGATTGATATAATAAGTGTCAGTCTTGCTTCGACCGGGGTGGTCTTCAGGGAACCCAAGATTATCAAAGTTGTCTTGAACAGATACCACTGGAGGATAATCGTTGAAGAAAGTAAATCCGAGCCTTTCAAGACGTTTTTCAATAATAGATCGGATAATGCCAATTGGATGGTGATCGTTCTTGTGCAGTTGGCGCCCGGTTAGCCCGATGATACTCTGAGGAAGATTCGTCCATTCATCGGTAGGATAATCCTTTCCAAGGACATTAACTAGGCCATTTAAAATTAGCGCTGGCGAATAATAAAAATCAATTCAAATCATACTTTTCTTGGTGGAGTACTGCCGAATGCATCGTAACCCCGTTCTCAGACTCATTTTATATGGCAGTTGGGATGTGACAAATTTTTTTCACCACCCGACAAAAAGACTAAAAACCATGTTCAATTTTAGCGGGCTCTTTTCCGCGCTAAGAGCCACGCGGACAGCATCTACACCAGTTCAAGCTATTTTCCAGACGACTCGTCTTAAGCATGAATATCTTCCTCGGTTCAAACGTGTCAAGAAGGCTCACAAGGGCCGAGTACCAGTACGAACCGGCGGGTCTGTCAAAGGATCCACGTTACAATTCGGTATCTATGGCATGCGACTAAAATCTACTGGTGTTCGACTAGCCGATATCCAATTGAAAGAAGCCGATCAGTCGATCATGAGAAAACTACGTCCAGTCAAGGGCAAGTTGATTCGGCGTCTGCATACAAACATTGCGGTGTGTACAAAAGGTAACGAGACTCGTATGGGGAAAGGTAAAGGTGCGTTTGATTACTGGGCTTGCCGTGTACCAACTGGTAAGGTTGTTTTTGAGATTGTTGGCGACCATGTCCATGAACAAACTGCAAGAGATGCGTTTAGAATCGCCGGGGATAAGCTACCAGGTGTTTACGAGTTTGTCAAGCTTGGAGATTATAAACCAAAGGTGGGGTTCTCTGAAGTGGAGTTCCCAGAAGACGTCAACTATTTTGACAAGTTGAAGGCAAACCCTACCAAGTTGTATGCGAATATTATCAAGTCAAAGCAACCAGATGTCAAGAAATACATGCGACGTTAAATTATATATACTTTTGTAAATAGAGAGAATACGAATGAAACTTTACTTGGATTCTTGGATATCTCGCATGACTCGTGCAGCAAATGCCTCAAGGTGGAAAATGGCTTTATTTCCTTGTCGCAGTCGATGTTCATAAAATGCGGCTCGTTGTGCGACTTTTGGACTGACATTATCCCCGAGTCGGTCCATCAATGCAAATGCCAAAGTCTTGATCACGATTTGAGCTGGGATACAATGGCTTAACAATTCGTAAAACTTTTTCCGGCATTCTAGTAACTGTTCAGTGGTTTGTTTTGACACCATTCCAGACGCCGTCAGATTGATCACCTTTTCCCAATCCGCTGGTGGTACGATTGTCTCTGAAGTGATCTTTTGATCAGAGTTGACATACATGGTTTCAAACATCAGCAAGGCCTTTCTCAAATTCCGGCCTGATGCCGCCGCGATATTCTCAAACACTTTGTCTTCATCCTGGATCTCGATGTTCTCTTGATCGGCAACTTTTTTCAATACAATGCTCATTTCCTCATGAGTTGGAGCCGGCACTCTAACCAACAACGTTCTAGATCGAATAGGCGCCATGATATTACTGGTGGAGTTGGCCAACAAGATCAACCGCAAGTTTGGTGAATATTTCTCCATTGTCCGTCGCAATGCACTCTGGGCATCTCTAGTCAGCGAATCCGCCTCGTTGATCACCACTACTTTGAACCGTTGTTTTGCAGACGCGTCTACTTGTGCGGTTTGTCCAACTTCTTTCAACAAATCCTGAATCACCACCCGATCTTGGTTGCCCATGTCACTTGGCGTGATTTCCAAATGGTATGAACTTGAAACTACTGTGAATTCTGTTTTTCTGGATCCCGTGGCAAACACTCGAGCATCGATCTTGATTCTTTCTGCTCCAGGTCCGTAAAGCTCACGAAGAATCGCCATCACTCGGGTCTTTTTCCCAGCTCCACTGGGGCCATACATTAGCAAATGTGGGAAATCACCAGTAGCTGCTAATGATCGCATGCTGCTGGATAGTTTTCGATGGTAATCAAGAGAATCCAAGTCCTTTGGACGGTATTTGTCGACCCACAATGACATGTTTTTTTTGGTTGTTTGATGAATGGAAGAAAGAAAAAAAAAAGGACGTGTGTCGAGTGGGCGAAAATCGGAGACGCGACTGACGCGCGGTCCTTTGGTGATGATGAGCGCCACGGTATCGAGTATCAACCGACCATGCAAACCGGCTGGATAGACTGTAGTTTCTGTTAAATTTTAGTTGCAGTGTCAATTTGTAGTAATGTGACCAATTCACGATGACATTTAAGTTCTTAGGAAGAAGCAAATTACAATGGAAGACGCCGCGTGCGGCAACTTTTCTAGCAGTTCGCAAGTAATCATTACCATCGCTCTTAAATTCCCAGCCCCATGGTCATGGCATAAATAGGGTCGAAGTACCTCTTGGTGATACTAGTTTCAGGATCGGCCTGTTCACCAGTCGGGTCGCACAAGTCTTCCTTGCTAAAGCCATTGTGGTTCGACATTCTATACACGGCGTCTTTTTGAAGTTGACGAAAAGGTTAAAAAGGAAATAATAATTATACATATGGCCAGAGACAACATCTATTATTATAAAATTCAGGTACGATATTCCGGCGCTGCAACAGACTCATATTTCAACTGGATACAATTAAACTCACGTTGAACTTCTTTAACCAAATAATCAACCCACTTGCCATCTTGAGCTTGGACACACTCGGAAAATAACAAGCCAGCTCGCTGTTCCTGTGGTATCGTCGGTTTCAAGCAATTCAAAATGGAGTTCATCCAAATCTGGTGACGGTAAGCAAAATATGTACAAGATGCATTATACACAACACCTTCATAAGACGACAGTAAAAGCTTGAACACGTCAACAGAGCTGTTGACATAAATCACCGGCAAACAATCATTCTCAACATGATCTGGTTCAAGAATAGACTTTGCCAAGGTATACCAAGCATGACGGGAATATCGCAATGCCAAAGATGACATAAAATATTTATATTCTGACGACATCTGAAGCATTCGGGCTTCAAGGTCAAGTATCTCAATCGACGTGCGCACAACATCTCGAATGTTATCAACCGCAATAGCCTTGTCATACCGAAGTTGAACATTTTTGACAAACATTTGAAACATTATATTTAGATCTTCATTTTCACTGGGCTCTGTATCCAAGGCAGCAATCTTTTCACCAAGTTCCTTGACCACTGATTTGGGCACATGCGTTGCTGGATTTAGTACCAAATGATCCATAACTTGACGCGAAACAATTAGCCAGTCTACCAACGCTTCACCAAATTGGTCTGGTCTATCTAGCCTTGTATCAGAGTGTCGCAAATCAATTTGCGGTGCACGACACGTGTCTAACGCATGTGTTGTATCAATCAAAACGATTTGCTTCCACAAAGATCTTCTAAGCGCTTGGTCATGACTAGACATGCCATATAAACTTGGGTCTCGGTCCAACCCATTGATCAATGCGGACTGAATAAGTATGTGGACGAAGCAGCTATTATTATACCCACCATGCTCATCGGGTTGAGCTACAATCAAATTCTGGTAAACCACCAAATGATACAACAGCTGAACAAACTTTAAGCTGTTTTCATTTTCCATATCGGTCGCAGCCACCGCCTTGAGGGCAATTTGTCTCAACCCATCGCCCAAATAATACTCTTCTTCAACCCCTGGAATATCTTTTGTAGTCCAATCACTTTCAAAAGTCAGCCGTGACATGTGCATTATCAAAAACACCAAGCAGATTTTATGAACATCTGGTGTACTCATACGGAAATTCTTTTGAAACTCCATTTCTGAACCCGATTCAGACTGCCGCATGATCAACACATATTTGAGATAAAATTGCCGAGCTTCATCAAACTCTTTTCTCAACGATTCCCGAGTAAATGTAGGGAACATCACGTCAATGGTACGTAAAGACCGTTCTCGTAAAAAGTCACAGACTTCAATCGGCGGGAATAGTTCCAAAATGTGGTTCCATTTCGATGGCGACTCATCGTCTGAAAGCAACCTTAGTGTATTAGCCAAATCATGTTCCGACTTTCGTTTTACCGGTTTAATCTTTGACAATGTATCCATGTTGCAAAGCTTGACTTGAGCAACAAAATCTTCTAATTTGTCAGTGATTGGCATGCATCCACCCCATAATGCAGATGGCATTGCTCGATTAACATCATTCTCAGACTGTATCAGCCCGCCACGATAAAGCATGTTAATCGGAGTTGTGTCTTTAGACAATGGAGTTTGTAATGCGGCCGCGGAGTTTAGACTGAAAGTGTAAGAGCCTGGCAATGGTAGCGATGGTGATAATGACGCGGCTGAACCAGCATCAAAATAGGAATCTTTGGATTCATATTTACAAATTTGGGTCAGTCTCAGTTGTTTACAAGATGAACATGGATTTTGACGATCGCACTAGGTTTTGTTAGTTCCTTCCTTATTAGTGCTGATATACATACCTTTAGCTTTCTGTTGCGGCAAACGTTACATGATACCGGTACACGTCTTCGTTTTCTTCTGGGCTTGTCCATAGAATCCGCCCGCGTTTCCATATTCCCATCATCACTCTTTTCACCGATGTTGGTAGTATCTGCGTGAATCAGTTCAGCAACGGAGGTGACTCGACTTGGTTTGTCCATTGCAGTAGTATAGAAAAAAACGGCTTTAAGGCAGAAGGGCAAAAAAAGGATGAAAAAGAGAATAAGTTCTGTTGTTGAAAGAAAAAGAGAAGTGAGAAACGGAAATTTGACTAATACTCCCAAAAACTCCGCTTCTTAAGTCCGTTACTGCGGCTCCCAATAGGTCAGCCGGCTTCATAACCGATGCTTCCGACTGGAGATAAACGGGACAAGAGGTCGACCCGCAACCTAATTTGTTAACACACCAAAAAAAAAAAGTCTCCATTATCTCCGGTGGCTAGGACTTGACGGCTGTCTTAGCAAAAAACGCGTTACAACTTTTTTGAGCTAAATGTATATATTTATAACTACAGGCTCAACAAGGCGCCACAGCCTACACGCTTGAGCCACTTCCGGATAACAGGTCGCCCATAAATCCAAGATAATTACATAAGCAAAACGCCTTCTGCGGCTTGCCTTTCGATCGAATGACGCGGCGAACCGAGAAAACTTTGTAATCTCCGTTCAATCTCCAGCCAACTGGCCCCCGGGTGGCGGTTGTCAAGTAACGGGCCGTGGGCCGGTTGCCGTAATACCTTCCACCAGGTCACCGGTGGTCGGATTTGAGAGCGGTTCGTTCCGCGAACACGCTTTAGAAATCTGAGACTGACATGCATTTTAATGATTCTGGTTTTAACTATTTAAATATCCGGCGATGAGTTCTGGAACAGACAAAACGGATGGGCAAAAAAAAATATACTATGACGAATCAGGCACAGACATTTAAAACAACCCCGTCTCTGATACCAACGGAGAAGCAGAAGCACTATCGGGACCAGCCCGGCAGCCCGGACTGAAAAATACACAGAGACAAGTCCAACACGCCCAAATCGGAAGTCGGTCAACAGATCCGTTGCCGTTGCCATGGAAACATAGGAGCCTAGTGTCTCATATGTGCCCCCTGTGTTTATAAATAAAACCAGCTGGGATTCAGGGATAAAGGCGTAAGAATGAGGAATTGAGTCCTGGAGTTGGACAGAATATAGCAATCTCAACTAGGGTCAGTCATTTGATTGGAATTAACAGAAAGACGGTAATAATACTCTTGGGATTTGGGAATCGTGAATAATAAAGAGGCCTATCGAACCTCATCCCTGGAACCAAAGATCCGCGAGACAGACCGTTCGGCGTCCAAGCTCTAAACGATTGGGATGCTGCAAGTTGATGCAGTGAAGCCGACGTCATCGTAACAACACCTGCGCCGCCGTTCTTTCACCCGAATTAGTTAACGAAGCTCATCTATTAAGAACAGAGTTCAACCATAATCTCCGGATCCAGTACAAAGTCTATAATAACTTCGCCTATTCTCTGAGCCAATCAGAGTTCGGCGTTTAAATAGCAACGTATGACAAAAAGAATCCCTGCGATTACAATTAATTATTGGAGAAAAAAAACGCTCAGCGCCTGCAGAATCCTGCGCGTTTCTATCTCCATAACAGTCGCGCGCCCACAGTTATAACAGGGAATAGGGGTAATAATGGACAAGCCAGTAACCGTAAACGTAACTAGATTAGTTTAGCTAAGGTACCGAGATTTTAACGTTCCAAATAGACCGGACAGATCGATCGGGGAAATCCATGGTGGAACTCTGTTTTCCCATTATCGTGGTGAGGTAACCATCTCCGGTTCTCTAAAGCGCTTTGGCATTGTTTTCTCTTTTCCTATTCGCCTTTCTCAGACATCTAAACAAACCAACTTTGCCCCTAAAGAGAAAACGGAAACGGAAACGCGTCCAGAGCAGCAGCAGCAGGAAGAAGCAGCACAGGCAGACAAAGCAGCACGGTTGAAACAGAATAAGAAACCCTGAAACTGTTAAAAAGTATTACTCCTGAGTTTTTGTTTGTTTTTTGTTTTTTTCACTCCCTTTATTCTATTATCCATTTCTCATCCCCTTAATTCGTCCCCTAGCTTTCTTTCACTCTTTTTTCTCTCTCTATACTGTGCTCGTTCCCAAAAAAGAAAAACACGCACCATACAGAACCTTTCTCACCCGCTTTTTTTTTTCTTTCCCTACAGCTCTCTCTCTCTCTCTCTCTCTCTCTCTCTCTCTCTCTCTCTCTTCCTTTTTTCCCTTTCTCTCTCTCTTTTTTTTTTGTTTTATCTTTTTGTCTCTTCTTTCTTTCCTTCTTCACGTCACTTTCGCTAGCCGCTTTCAACCTTCTTGCGACCGTGAGTCTTCGTGTCCATAATACACACGAACAATGTCTGATACCACCACAACTCCACCTCCTCGTGTTTCATCGCGACTTTCTAATTCTGCAAAACTGTCAAATTCCATTTCAAGACGTGTACATCGTGAAATTCGATTCGGTGATTATATTCTGGGGTCTACTCTTGGTCAAGGTGAATTTGGTAAAGTCAAGCTTGGATGGCGAAAAGATGGTAAACAGCCGGAACAGGTAAGTTCTTTTTTCCTTATCGTTTGAACAATGACTAACAGTAATTAAAACAAAAACAGGTTGCGATTAAACTAATTCGAAAAGATACCGTTCCACCGAAATCAAACCGTGAAATCAAAGTGTTTCGTGAAATTAATGCATTAAAAATTCTTTCGCATCCAAACATTGTTCATTTGGAACAAGTGATTCAAAACGACAAATACATCGGCATTGTACTAGAATATGCTTCAGGTGGGGAATTATTCGATCATATCCTTACTCATAGATACCTCAAGGATTCGGTAGCTTGTCGGTTATTCGCTCAACTGGTGTCGGGGGTTTATTATTTACATTCCAAAGGAATCGTTCACCGTGATTTGAAATTGGAAAATCTGCTACTCGACAAGCACAAGAACATTATTATCACCGATTTTGGGTTTGCAAATTCATTCAAAGCTTCTTCAGATGGCTCTATTTATGATTTGATGAGTACCAGTTGTGGTTCTCCATGTTATGCTGCCCCTGAATTGGTTGTCTCAGATTCAAAATACGTGGGTCAAAAGGTTGATGTTTGGTCTTGTGGTGTTATCTTGTACGCCATGCTTGCGGGCTACCTGCCATTCGATGATGATCCAGCTAACCCTGATGGTGATAATATCACTCAGTTGTACAAGTACATTACAACTACTCCTTTGACCTTTCCAGAGTATATTCAACCAATGCCAAGAGACTTGTTGAGAAAGATTTTGGTACCAAACCCAGATAACCGTGTGGATTTGGCTAGTGTAAGAGCTCATTCTTGGTTGTCTCCTCATGCTCACTTTTTATCGGTTACTCCTCAAGAATGGGATCAATCTTACATGTCTTCTCAACAAAAGCCAGCGGTGCAAGGTCAACAACAAACTCAACTGGTTCGATCTCAAAGTGTTCAAGTCAAATCTTCTTCTGGAGAACAATCATCTCATTCTTCACGGTCGTCTACTCCAAGATATACCCCTTATCATAATAGTAATAATCATCACCATCGTGCAAGTTCTGTTGTCACTGGAGCATCAGCAAATGTTACACCACCAACATTTTCTCCACCACAGCCACCACAACCACAAACACCGCAACAAGCATCTTATCATTCTCGAAGGCATTCTGTTCAAGGTGGGTATAGTAAAGGTGTAACTCAATCTCGTGCTAGCACGGATGACGTTGTTAAATCTTTGGATATCCCAGATTATACTACCAGATCAGCATCGACTACGCCAAATATTACTCCAATTTCGGAACATGGACAGCCACCAGCAGCAGCGCCTACAACTACACCAGAGCCGTTGCCACTAGGGGTGGGATCTAGTAAAACTGCTCGATTGCCAAATGCTCGGAGTAAACCAAGACCAACTTCATTTCAACCAACCAGTGGTGGTGGTGGTTTCACCGGATTTATTAGTCCGGATACGTTATCACCGATTGATAGAGAAGTCAAAGATGATATGTTCAGAGTGCCAATGTCGGAACCTCGGGTTGGTTTGAATCATGATTCAGGCTTGCCAGGTGAGATCTCTAGACCAACATCGTTCAAATCTAACCCATCTACTGCGGCGTTGACTAAGATGGGATCTCAAGAACACCAACAAACTCAATCTCAGGAACCAATTCAGGGAGTTGCAGCAATTCCTGCAATTCATGCGACAGACAAGTACAAGGACGATCGGGACGATTCTCAAACTGAATCTGCTGGTAATACCGTTGGTACTAATAATACTACAATTACTTCTGTTTCTACTTATCCAACTAAAGAGGAACAGACAGAAACTATTGCAGTAGCTCCGGCGGCAGTACCCCCAGCAGCGGCAGCTCCAGCTCCAGCAGCAGCGACAACAACAGAATCCGCTGCAACAGAAACACCAGCACAAACACGAACACCGTCTAAAACAGCATCCATTAGAAGCAAGACTCATCGACGAGGCACTGGTAGTATCTCTTATGGTGCTGATAAGCTATTCTCCAAGATTATGGGGAATTCAAACAGCCCTACTCGAACATCAAAGGCCGACCGTCGTCATTCTATGATTCCAGCTGCTGCTGCTACTGGATCGCGAACAAGCATGATATCCTCGGATAACAAATCCACAGCTGAACGAAAGAGATTCTCTTTGATGACGTTTGGAACGGAATCTAAGAGCAGAGTACCATCTCGTTCGGCGACTAATACATCGGTAACTAAAAAGGAATCCAAGGACAGCAGAAATGTGTTGAAGCCGCCAGCCGCAGGTTCCTTGAATCAGAAGCAACACCGGTCAACTCCAAGTTCTGAACAGAAACCGTTACCGCACACTCCAAAGAAGTCTACAGTAACAAAAATCAGCAGCATGGATGGGAAATCTCCAGGTTCAGATTCTCAATCTGCAGCAAGACGTGTGGTTGATTTTTTCAAGCGTCGTAGTCGATTGGTTTAATATACTCTAGAAACCGACTCTCCCCAACAACATTCATTTTTTATATCTATAACCTCTACACTCATTAATTTTGTTTTTTTTGAATTATTATTACCTTTTTTATTTTTTTTTTTGTTATAATTTTAATATTACTCCTTTTCTATTTCGTCTCAATTGGAAAGTGCAGGTCCCACACTTGCCAAATCCATGACACTTAAAAAAAAAAAAAAAAAAATTGACTGGTCCCAATCGACAATTTTTTCAATCTCACTTTTTCTAACCGCGCTAAATAGACTCCACAAAATGTCGTTGTTTTCTATGGGTATCAACTCCCTCGAACTTAACGAGGAGAGGATGGAACTTGCTCGTATAGAGTTTGAATCCTTGTCAATGTTGTTTGATGAGTATGTGCGGATTTACCCCCCAACTAGAGCTTTTAGCTAACTTCTTTAAAACAGCCTCCTTAAAACATGCAAAACAAAATGTATTCCTCCACGATATGGTGAAGAAGAACTCAACAAGGGTGAAACTGTTTGTATTGACCGGTGTGTTTCCAAGTTTTTCAAAATCAATTTGAAGATTGGTGAATACTTGCGAAGTCAAAACCAAGGGTCCGAAGTGCTATCGTCTTATAAGCATACTATGAACACTTCAATTTCTCATGACTCATGATTTCCATAATTTATTGTACATAATATAAAAGCATTTGCAATTGAATAAAAAAACAAGAACAAATATGTTGTTATTTTAGGACTTTTTGATCATCTCTCATATTCAGCAAATATCGGCTACTAAAGCGTGGGTCAAGTGCGGCTGTTGATCGTAGACAGATAGTTGCGGTGGGAGCATGCAAGGCGAATATATTCCTTTGTTGTGCCTTTATTTATTATTTCTCTCTTTTGTACAACTACAAAGTCTCAAAAAATGGACATTTTATTAACAGGCGCAAATGGCTATATCGGTCTTCATACTCTAAAGTTACTACTAGAACATGGGCATGACGTTGTTGCAGTGGTACGATCGGAAGAGGCCGCTAAGGATCCTAAGCGTGTTGCTCATCTGTTCCCTAATAGACGAGTCAAGTATGGAATCGTACCGGATATGGCCCAGGACAATGCTTTCGATCAGGTACTTAAAGATAACCATGTTTCTGCTGTAATCCATACCGCCACTCCAAATAATACCAAAGCTAAAGATCCTGCCAAGGATATTGTTGAGGCTGCGGTCAAGGGTATGCGCAACCTTATTACTGCAGTTGCAAAGTACTCTCCAGAGGTTGTCAAATTTGTGTACACTTCAACCATTTATGCTTGTGCGGATCCAAAAACAGAAGGAGGCTACCGATTTATTACTGAGGCTGATTGGGCAAATACAACACTCGAGGATGCAGATCCGAACGATCCATTATCCTATATCATTGTAGGTAGAGCACAAGCTGAGTTGATGTTATGGCAAGCCGCCAATGCGAAGAAGATACCGTTTGAGATTGTAACTATATGTCCATCGTTTGTTTGCGGGCCACCTCTTACTAGGTACAAATCGCTTGACGATATGAGCATTTCACTAAAGATCTTTTGGGATATGGTCAACGGTAGGATCCCCCAGAGTTTCCGTGGTGAGTATATCGATGTGCGAGAATGTGCACTGGCGCATGTATTTGCATTACAGCCTGAGATGCACAATAAACGATGGCTTACATTCAAAGAGGATTTTCTAGCCAAGAAATTTGTGGAAATAGCAGGGTTTGCCAAGCCGGATCCACAAGTGGATGGAGCGCTCTGGTTCAAGACTAAGCCAAAGATTGATGCCAGCACATTTTTGAATGACACTAAAATGAGGTTCAGGCCTTTGAAGCAGACTATTGCTGATACTTTGGTCGCGCTCAGGGCCCAAGGGTTGGTCCCGGAATGGGAAGAGGATTTTGATCTAAGATTTGAAAATTAGAATAGTTTGGAAAATATGCGTACATCGAAATCTACCATTTTACGGTTATAATGTCGGTATTAATTACGCCGTAGGCTCGTTTGGTCATAGTCAAGGTTAAAATACGAAATACCGCCGAATGGGGTTGGACTAGTATTATACAGCAGATTCCGGTCTCTAGTCAATGTAAAGACTCAAAGGATTTATCCCCCCCCCCCCCCCCCCCCCCC
>JAKTPN010000237.1:73844-101093 GCA_030557665.1 Blastobotrys apis
CCCCCCCCCCAGTGCCTGCCTATCATAAGTGTACTATATGGTGAACTATACGGGTGTAAAATGCAAGCCCACAAACAGCCAGAAGTGCCCAAATGAGACAAGGACATTTACTTAACAACGCGGTGGACAATTGCTACACTGATTTTTTTCTCATAATACCTTCGTTAATTCATACACCGGAAGACGGTGTCACATATTCCAAAACCCGACGTTTTTGTATCTTAAATGCAGTAACAAATATTTGAGCCGCACACTCATTTCCGGAGTGACCTGCCCACCCTTTTTGAATTTTAAAAAAGAAGCGTTAGTGGTTTAGCGGTAAAATTCGTCGTTGCCATCGACGAGCCCCCGGTTCGACTCCGGGCTGACGCATTGTTTATTTTTTTGGTTGTTCTGGTGATATTTTTGATCCTATGAAAGCCAATTTTTTTGGTGGTGAAGTGTTATTGGTTAGTAGCGTAGATGAAGAATCGTGAAGGTGGGCATATGTTTGTGCTTGATGTTCTGATGATGAGCGTGCGCACGGCTGGAATTATAATGTTTCCGAGACCTGAGAAAATGCCGTGCCTATATATATATATATATACAGTCCTAAATCCGCCCCTTTCTGTCCCCCTTCAACAATCCTAATCTCAAATGAAGTTTGAACTTGTGCATCCGTCGAATCTGACTCCAGACCTCGCGATGGAGATTGCGGAGGTGTGGCAACTCGCCATGGCCGATGATACATGCTGGGCCTGGTTCCAGGGGCTCCCAATGCACGACTTTTCAACTTCGCGGTATACCCGGTGGCGAGATATATCACCGGTGCTTGACCCACGGACCAGACTTGCACAATTTGTTGCCAATGCAAAGGCGTATCAACGATTGATCCGGGCTTGGGGTCGTCGGGTCGAGGTGTATGGCAATTCTCCGGGAAATGCGATTTATATCGGTCGCGATGAAGCCTCTCCATACCAAGTCCGTGCTATCGCCCTGTGGATTCTACCTAGCAAAGGGATGTACGTGCAGTGGACGAAAGATTTCGAGCAACGTATGGGGAAGGTAGGGTGGAAGTTTACAGCGTACAGGAAATATCTCGAGTGGAAGTTCTGGCTGGTGGATCTGTGGGAGTTTCTCTTTTACCCTGATCCGTTCAACCCAAGCAATAGAAAGAAGTACCGGGAAGAATTGCAACGTGGTTTGACTCCACCTGTAGATGCGAAATCCGCCGAGGATTTGGAATTGATTGAGGATGAAGAGAAGCGCATGGCTTGTACCTGGGAGCAAGACCTCACCGCCCATCTTGCCTTATACGCGGTGGAACCCCAGATGCAAGGTCAAGGAATTGGCAAGCAATTCATGAAATTCATGTTTGATGACTTTGTAAAACCGATCAAGTTGGATTTGACGGCCGCACCACGGGCAAAGAAATTGTATCAAAGTGTCGGGTTTATCGAATATTCGGCGTATGAACCGGTCCCAGATCCGTTGAAAAAGGCAAAGTATAAAATGCATCTTTATCTTGAACAGGTGGACTAGTAGAATTGGTGTCCGTGGGTAGAGGTTATATAAGCTGCGAAAAATCGTATTTTTAATCCAAATATCTATATGCAGGTGGATATATAACGATACCGCCGGGAACGACTCAAAGAAATGTGTTACTGTCAAAGCTACATTTCTAGCAGTTGCACACACAACTCATCTGCAACCTCCAATTGACACATCGAAACAGCCTTGGATACAAGCTTAGATATCAGTGGGTTTTGCCACCCCCGAGTGATTCTGCTCATGTATCGTAACCGAAGTGCAAAGCTTTGGATGCTCCTTAAGCCCCGGGTAATGCGGCGTCGTCCGGATCCGGACGTGTACAGACCTATACCGACTGGATTAGCGCAACTACTTTCAAGCACAAATACACCAGAAGCGCCGCTCTGGCCCACACTGCATCACTCGCGACGGCATTGGAGTCCTTGTAAAGAGAATTAGAAAGTCGCCCTCCAGTTGGCCGAAATGTGGTTAAATTTGAATATGTTCGGGATCAGCTGCCACGAACTCCGCGAAGTTAACGTATTAACAGCTCGCGTTGTGTAATAGCGCGCAAAAAGGGACTACGGTCGTGGATTGGAGATGTCGTTTTGCTGGTTTACGAGGAGGTGGAATAGCCATTTAGGGTAGCATAATTGACGTGCTTAGACAACGGGGGGGGAAAAACAGGGGGAGGCGTATACCGTACTAACCAACGTCCAGCTTACAGAAAGTCGATCAATTATACCGGCTTTAGTCGCGATAACGTAGGATCTCCTAATATCAGTTGGATATCGGCTATAATCTACTGCAGTTCGCGCATCCAGGTCCCTTTGCAAAATATCCTTTTTTTTTTCCCTCTTCTCCCTTTCTTTTCAAAATATCATGCTCATTATTCCTCTCGAAAAATACACAAAATGCACTACTCATTACAACCTTTGATTTGTTGCCGTTTTTTGGGGGATCCTTAGCATCCCTTTTCAGCGGTCCACCATGAGCTAGTCTTGAAAGCTTCTGGAGCAGTAGCCTTGTCGGATTGAGCTCGCCATTGACCAGTTAGTCGAAAATCTCGTCGAATTACTACATAGATTCGCCAGTTAGTATTAATTCCAAATAGTTCTCCAGATTTCACATACGTTGTCGTTCCCATTGGTCCAAAGCGAATCGATCTCGCTTACCACTGTTTCTATATGAATGGATGGCGCTCATACCGCCACCGGCAACAGTGATGAGCTGTAAACAAAGACGTTAGCATATTTGCAACAAACAGACAAGTCTTTTAATAACATACTCCAAAAATAATACCATATGGCAACAGCCCTTCAATTGGAATCATGGTGCTTTGCTTGTTCAGTAGGGAAAGTTTGCAAAGCTTTATGTTGGGAATAATAAAATAATGGACCGCGCTGATTGGCTGGAAATTTCACCTAAGCTTAGGTTTTTCACAAGGATGAAAGGGCTACAACGTTACTGTACTAACGTGAATATGGGATGAATAAATTTAACGCGGAAAAAAAGGTGGTAAATGTACAATCATAAAAAAAATCTATCTCACAGAAAATATATTAGCCTACAACAAAAAAAAAAAAGCCATTGTTTCTTCTGACAATATAATAGATACAAGATTTTTTAAGTCAAATGGAGTCGTATTTTTTTTGTGGTGTTGGTTTTGTTTGTGTGGTCGTAAATTAGATGTTTGATGGGTAGAGCATAACTCGCACAGAAGCACCAAAGGTCTTTGGTGGAAGGTTCTTCTTGAAGTTGGCTCGTACGACACCAGAGTTACCGTGCGTTCGAGTGATCTTGCCCCACATGACACGAATCTTGGTACCTCGAATTTCCTTGGAAGTTCGGTACACAAATGCGATTCGCTTACCCAAGTAGAATTCAGCGTCCTTTGGAGTGGCAACACCTTCGATTTGAACCAAGGAACAGTTTGGGTTGTTGGTTCGCTTGGATCGTTGGTAAGAGATGTGCTTTCCCTTGACGTAGACTATTTGAATTGTTAGTATTTTTGTCTTCATCGGTTGTTGATTGTATGAGATAACCGGTGAGTTTGTTTGGATAGAACCATCGATATTTTGGAGTTAAACTCTTGGGTTTTTTTCGTAATAGAATGATTCGATTCATTTCTCTCAGTCGTTTATCTCGATTAAATCAACGTTTCTTAAGTTGAACACTTACGTCTCTTCGATTCAGCCATTGTGATATGTGTTGGATATGTGGTGTCGGTTTATCGCAAGTGAAGAGGTTGTAGGTTGAGTGCGTTAGATTGGGATTTGGGAGTTGAGTGCGTTCTGAAAATTACACAGGTGTTGGGTTTGGTGTGTGGGAGACTGCGTAGCTGAGAGAGCATTTAGGGCTTTGTTTTGTGACTGCGATTGCCTAAATGGGATGCGGCTGGAAAAATCCGAGCGCACGCGTCCATCAAAGTGCATATAGCGCGCTAATGCAAGTTCCAAAATTCCCACACATAAGTGGAGCATTGAGAGTGATGAAGATAGGAGATTGCAAATGGGGTCGTCACTACTTGGCAAAAATTTGGACAATAGCGTCTTAAACGATAATAACTAGATTTTTTTAAAAAAAATTTCCACTACATAATGAAACCATGATTAATTTAAATACTAGCGGATGGATAATCTGAGTATCCCCTTTCATCTCCAAGATAAAACGTTTCTGGGTCACACTTGGCAATTTTAATATTATTTTCGAGCCTGTCGACGAGATCCGGGTTGGAGATAAAATACCGGCCAAATGCAATCATAGTCTTGTCATCCGCATTAGTATCTTGCAAAGCAGCATCTTGATTGTATCCTGCGGCGCGAATCCACACGCCTCTCCAACACTTGCGAATAAATGCAGTTGTTGTCGCCAAATTGGCTCGAGAAGCCTCTCCACCGGAAGCAAGCTGGTGCATGGTTCTAGGATTGGTAATGATGTTTAGAATACCTTGAGCTCCCGGTTCAACAATATGCACATATGCTAATCGCATACCATGTGCGGCGCGGTCCTCAAGCTGCTCCAAGCAATACCCCCAGTCATCCTGAGGCCGTTCTGGTGGGACCATCCCTTGGAATAATTCCCATGGAGAGAACCGGATTCCAACTTTATCAGCGCCAATCGCTTCACATACCGCGTCGACTACTTGCAACATGAACCGTGCTCGGTTTGCAATCGACTGGCCGTACTCATCTGTTCGTTCGTTGGAGTTGGCATGTAGAAACTGGTCCAGTAGGTACCCATTAGCCGCATGGATTTCCACTCCATCACATCCTGCCTCCATGGCATTTTTCGCTGCTTGTGCATAGTCCTTAACGTACCCCTGAATCTCATCCACAGTCATTTCCCGGGGCACGTGTGGCTTCAAGCATGTCGGGTCCTTGATCGGTGATGGCGCCACAAAGTCAAACTTTTCCGGATGGTCTTCGACATAGTTTGGATAGTTGTTAACAGCAGCGCGCCCTAAAGCCCAGAGTTGCATGAACAATGATGACTTGTTTGAATGGACCGCCTCAGTGATTCGTTTCCACTTGGCAATCTGCTCATCGTTATAAATCCCTGGTACATTGTAGTAAGACCCGGCACGCTCAGTGATATAAGTGGCTTCAGAAATTAGAAAAGTTCCAGGACGGGCCGCCCGTTGCCTGTAATACTCAACCATCATGTCATTTGGAACATTCTCGTCAGTAGCTCGCATTCGAGTCAATGGAGCCATAGCAACCCGATGCCCGGTCATCAAATTTCCCACCGCAAGTGGTTTGAACAGTTTATTCGATTTCGCCATTTTCGTTGCTCAAATATAAAAAAAGATGGAACCAACTATTAATAATTTGAGAGTTTTGTTGAGTTGTACTCCATACCAAAACCCAAAGGTGGATACCAGGTTTTAAAGCCGCACGCTCTGATCAGCACACCCACTTTCTCCCGTCCAGTACCAAGTTGAGGATTTAAGGCATAACTGGTAGAAATATATACGATAAGAAAAAATTGAATTAGCTTCCTTATCAACGTTGTTTCTATAAATCCGACCCACCCTCTATTCCAAACAATTTACATTAAATCAGCCCATTTTCCGCGATGCGCCATGGGCAGAATAAGGTTTTGTGCATCTGGACGTGATATTATCTCATCTCGAAAATTCTAGTTTAACACACCACCAGCTTAACCCCCTTCCGAAATGTTAACTTGCCAGACACGCTTTTTCTGAGCTTAAAACAGGTACACACTTAACGGGCTTGCGCAGAACTGTGCGGCGCAGCGCCCAGCATTCACTGCAAAACAACGCCATTTTCGGATCCTTTGTTCAACTGACCATAACGTAATGGTTAACAAAATAGGCTCCCCTTTCCGTTGCCTTTGTGCCAATAAGCTTTTTTTAAAAGGCGACGGAATTCTTTGATTGCTTTCTTTTCTCCTTCTTCATTTACACTGAATTACAAAACATAAAATGACAGAATCTCCTAGAATGAAAGAAATCCCGACCAAGGTCAACGATGATGATCGACTTTTGCTTGAGGTCATTGACGATCCTCTTCATTACGTCTTCTTTGGTCAAGATGAGATCCTAACCGGTCCAATGAATATGCACAAGTGGGAACAACGGTTGATCTCAGAGTTGACCAAGATCCATGTTGCATACCGAACTTTTTTGATTGACGGTACTGTAGTATGTGCTGATCCAGATCGTGAAGAAGAATTGGAAAGCAACTTGAACCATTTGTTGAATGTTGTGATCCGAAAGAGTCTGAAATCGTCGCCACGTGCCATGGTTCGAAATGTATACGGCTTTGAGGCATTAAAGTTGTTGCGAAAAACTTTTAGCGATGGTGCAGCTCGATTCTGTTTTGATCTTGTCAAAAATGGTCTAGGTCCATCATCGCCAGATGAAGGTTACCTGGAAAGAGCAGAACGGTTTGAAAAGACGTATAGACAGTTGCTAGACGCTGGTATCGACTTTAGCCAGTTCTTTGCCATTTCGGCAGTCTTGTCGTGTAATAACGACAAGCTATTGCATATTGTCAAGAACAAAAAGGATTTGGAACTGTCTGCTGAGAACCTGTTGCGAATGACCCAAGAAATTGGAAAGGTTTATCCGGAGGTGTTTGTAGATGAGGACCGAGAAAACGAGTTTGAAGCACACGAAAACCGACTTCGAGCTCGTCATTCCCACCGATACCGACCTCGAGATGCCACTCATCGATGTACTCGTTGTGGATTCATTGGCCACAGATCCACATTTTGCAAGATTGACTGGGAAGTAATCCAAAAGTATCGAAATAGCAGAAACGAGGGTAACAAGGTTTACACCAAGACTTCGATCAACCTGTAGATCAGTCTTTGATTTTATGTACGTAGGGTTTTTATAATTTTATTAATAAAAAAAAAAAAAAAAAAAAAAAAAAAAAAAAAAATCAACAACAACATTTTAAATTTGAAGCCGCGGCAAATTTCTCCTCTTTAAACATCCACTTTTAAATCAAACCATATGCACATCCTACTAACCAACGATGACGGTCCTCCAGGACCAGATTCGCCGTATTTCGCTTATTTTGTCGAGGCTTTGCAGAAACATACAGATTGGCAAGTCTCGGTAGCGATTCCTCATAGGCAACGATCCTGGATTGGCAAGGCGCATTTGATGGGCTTTAACATCACTGCTACTTATTTATATCCGGATGGAAATGGACAGTTTATTGGACCAGTAGATAAACTTGACGAAACCAGACATGATGCTTGGGTTTTATTAGACGGGACTCCTGCTTCGTGTGCAAATATTGCAATTGCCCATTTGTTTAAAGAAAAGGGTCCCATTGATTTGGTACTGAGTGGACCAAATTATGGTAGAAACTGCACCGCGTTGTATATCATGAGTAGTGGTACTGTCGGTGCAGCTATGGAAGCTTCGTTATGTGGCAAGAAATCCATTGGATTGTCCTTTTCGTTTAAGCAAAAAGGGTCCCACAACGCGGACCATATTACCGAAGCATCGCGAATCGGCGTCAAGCTGGTGAAAAAGCTGTATGAAGAATGGCCGGATTCTGTTCAGTTGTACACGATTAATATCCCACTTTGTGATTCGTTATCAGATGATACAGAGATTAGATATGCGCCAATTCTAGAGAACCAATGGGGCGCCAGTTACGACAGTGGGGAGAAAGAGCCCAATGGGAACCTTACGTTTAAATGGAACCCGGATTTTGCAGCATGTCAGAAATCTATTGACGAGAGTGAACCTGGTAATGATGGATGGGTTGTTGCCAATGATATGATTAGGTATGTGTGAAGAACCAGATTGAAAAGAGTTGAACTAACAAAAGAAAAGTGTTACACCATTACGTGCATCTTTCAAAGCAGTACCAGGATTTTCGGGTAATATACAATTGTAAGTACCTCCTTGTATAAAAAACGGGCTTGCTTATAAAATATTAAAGAAACAGTAGACGAAACGAATGCGTTATTTCACTGCCTCAAGAACATTACTTGTACCCGGTATGGAAGTCAGCCGTGTCCAAGTACGGATTGGCCGTACGACAAGATTATTCGAACAAATTATCGCCAATTTTCCATTACAGTGACTATGACGATCTAGATTTTGACCGGTTGGGTCGAGATGACGGATATTTTGGATGTTCATATGTGTACCGGAAGGCGTTGATCCGGAAGCATTACTTGACTAATACCGTAGCGTTTTATGTTGCCAAGCGTCCGGATAGTTGTTTGAAAAAAGCATACCCCGAATCATACCATTTGGAGGTGGATTATGCCGAGTTTTTGGATGATGCTTTGGATGAAGCATATGAGTTGAGAAGTGAGATTGAACAGGGGGAAGACACTTGGATTTTGAAACCAAGCATGAGTGACCGAGCCCAGGGGATCCGGTTGTTTAGATCGATTGATGAATTGCAAGCGATTTTCGATTCTTTTGACGAGAACGGAGATGATAATGGAGTTTGTGATGAAGATGAAGATGAAGATGACGACGAGAATACTGGTGTGATCACCTCTCAAATGCGGCATTTTGTGGTCCAACGATATATCGCCAACCCTTTGATCCTTTCGTTGCATGATAATCGGAAATTCCATATCCGAACATATGTACTTGCTGTCGGGTCGTTGCAAGTATACGTTTACACTGATATGCTTGCACTGTTTGCATCTACCGAGTACGTCCCCTCGTCGGAGTCGCTGGATGGACACCTCACCAACACGTGTTTCCAAGGCGATAAGCAAGATGAAGGGTCTGTTGAACGGTTCTGGGATTTGCGTGGGCTGTCGCAACACCAAAAGGAATGTATTGTGGGGCAAATAAGCGCTGTGACTGGTGAACTGTTCCGAGCCGCAGCTACCGTGGACCACATCAACTTCCAGCCCCTCCCAGGGGCGTTTGAAATGTATGGACTGGATTTCCTAGTATTGGAAGACCAAACTGTGAAATTGCTAGAAGTTAATGCATACCCAGACTTCAAGCAAACCGGTGATAACCTCAAAGAGTTGATCTATGGGCTCTTTGAGTCGGTGGTTGGTGCGGCGGTCGCGCCTTTTTATGGGTTGAAACAAGTGGAGGATGATAGATTGAAAAAAATATTGGATCATACTTCAAATTCGTGGTAATAGAAAAACAAAACAACAAAAATAATATTAAATAGAACTAACAAACAACAAATATAGACCTAGAAAAAAGCCCCGTTTTTTTTATATATTTTTACGCGTCACTGTCTGAATCTTCAGTTTCGGCATTATCACCTCCTTCAGACATTCCTTCACCTTCACCGTTCATTTCCTTGCACCATTTATAAACTTGTTCACGTACTCGGTCAGCTCTCAAAAGCCCCATGCGCACATTTGTCATGCATCGTACAAACTCCTCACTGCGCTGCTGAGCAATCTGAGTCAATTGACGAGTCTCCTCGGCAGCATCTTTAAGAATACTACAATCTCGGTCGACGACAATCTGAGGTACATCAAAAAATGGGTCCATTTCTTGTGATACTTGGCCACGAGTCACTCGTCGGTCTCCATTACCATTGGTTCCGTCTCTTGTCGACACCACCCCGTTCTCAACCGCGTCCTCTGTGGCGTTTGGATTGTCGCTGGTACTGTCATGCAAATGTTCATAAGCCGGAAGATTCATATTCTTTATAAGTGCATAAGATGGATCATCTCCAAGAAAAACACTCATTAGTTGTGAGAATTTGACCACTTGTTTTTGTTCTTCAGCGATAATTTCCATTGCCCGCGTAGACATTGATTTTATAGTATTGCTGGTAAATGTTCGGTTAATAGCTGGGTGAATAGGAACCTCTGATGGATGCCCAATTGGTGCAAGTAAGTCTTCATATAATTGTTAGTTTTTGCAGTTTTTTTTTTAGTAGAGTTGACATACCAGTAAGTTTAATATCTTTGTATGGGTTAATCTCATCCCCACTCTCATCTTCTTCACCTTCCTCTTCCTCGTCCTCTTCATCATCATCCTTCTCATCCTCTCGATACGCTAGCCGTCGTTTTTTATACACGACTGCACATTTTTTATCGCCATACTGTACGATTTTTACTCCATGGCCTTCAAACGGAGCTATATTCATTTTGCCTTGATATACTTGATTAGCGGCCCTTTTGAGTTTCCGTCCTCGGTTAGTATATGAAGCGCCAACAAACTCTTCACCAGAGTCTGATTCATCTTCACTACGTTCCAAAGCTTCCTTGAACCGTCTACGGTTTTTAGTTAGCTTCTTGGGTTTAACAGATTGACGTACGCAATGTCTTCTAATTCGGCCATTGATGGTAGATGTTAAAGTGATGAATTCTGGATTGGGGCGTGGGGCGCGCAGAAGAAGAAAAAAAAAAAAAAAAGACAGATCGATTTGAACAGAATGCCAATGGACGGCTTGAAAAGGACTAAATATATAATAAACAGAAATGCATTAAAGGAACCTATAGTACAGTTTGATCCGTAGGCTGGTCATTTGGTGGTAGAAATTGTGCCATTAAAGTTGATTTTTCTGTCAACGGTAGAATCAATCGGAAAGCATCACTAGCGTTGAGGTAATACCGATTGAGCCGTTTGGATCGGATAAAACCAATATTTTCATATAATCCCATAGCAATGTGATTTGTAACTTCAGCCTCGAGAATAATTTCATCGACTTCTTGTTCTTTAATAGCATCTACAGCCATGTTAATCAGCTGCTTGGCAATCCCATTGCCTCGATATGCCTTTTTCACTGCCAGCATGGCAATATACCCTCTCATTCGACATCCCCGATGATCTTGAATGTTGGATACTATGACTCCTACAGGAGTTTCTCCGTCGAATGCCTAAAAATATCTAGTTAGCACTTTGGTTGAAATAAATGTAGTCATACCAAATAACACAGCTGAGGCCATTCATAGATGAAATACCGATAAACATAGATCGAATAAGGCTCAGATAAATCATCAGATACCAATTTCTTGATGATCTTTAGATCTCTTTCCTGCTCTGAACTATCATATGTTCGATATGTAATATTCATTACTGTTCGTCGAATATATTAAGTGGCTTTTTTTTCTGTACCAAGTGGGGCGTTGGGATATCAGTCAAAAAGGAAAGCCTAGCGCTGAATATGAACGTGGGGAGAGAGAGACACAGAGATAGTTGATTGCCACTAACTCTTTTTTCCTTTATCACTAATAAAGCATCCACCAACCACTGGAATTCCAGATCTGTTCATGAAATGAGTGTGATGCAAATCAGAAACGTGTACACAGGTACCGTTTCTGAGGTGGATCCTGACAAGTTTTTGTCGTATGTATTAAATATAAAAAAGAAAGATTAAACTAACAACCAGGATTGACGATTTGAAAACATGGGTCATTAATAACCTTCAGATAAAAAAGGAGCACCAACTTCTTTTGACAGGAAATTCGGTTCAAGCTAAAATAGAAACAATATCAGATGGAGTATGTTATTAAAAAAAAAAAAAAAAACAACCCAGATTCCAGAACTAACAATATAAGCAACGAATTTATCTATACGACAAGTCGCTGATTTCGGAAAAGGCTCAACCTAAGATGCAACTTTTAGAGAAAGAAACATATGACCCTATACCCCAGGCAAAATCCATTTCATCAGTAGTTGATGCAGAACCGTTATTTGTGTCTAGAGCCAAGTGGGCAGTTAACATGTTGACAAAGGCGGAGGAATACAACCAAGAGGTTGGAAAGATTAGGCATCAAATCGACGTTATCAAAAGTGGTATTGCCGTTGCGGTATCAAATCTACATAACCATTCCACTCAGTTGGAAAAGTCATTTTATCATAAAGAAGACTTTTACAATGGATTTGAGGCCAACTTTGTCAAGACTGCAGAATGGCAACAATGTTACGAGAGATTGTCGCAGATCAAAGTAACGGAAGTGGGTGACGGAGCGGGCTCACTGGCAGATTGGTTGGATAGAGACGATATTGACAAGTCATTTCATAAATGTGTGGAAAAACGACAGGAAGCAAAGGACATGTTGGATGTGCTTTCTGGTGAAGTCATTTCGGTGGTTAACCAAGGTCATCAACTAGAAAACAAGGTCAAATCATGGGCTAATAATGATAATAATAACAATAACGGTAGCCCAACATCTGCCCTACAGAAACCAGAATTGGAATACAATGAAGTCATGCAGGATATAAAGGCTGTGGTATTACGGATCGAACGGGATTCGGAACATGTGACAACGTTGGAAGAAACACCCACGAACGTGACGACTTGTAAACGACTAGCTGCGCTACACAAACAAGAGTTTTTGGAACAGGTCAAGTCCTCAGTTAATGATATGCTTGGTCGTGTGAATGGGTGGGTGGTCAAGAAGCGTGAGGCTCAGGATCTTTGCATTGAGTACTTGAGACAGGTATCTCAGATTCAGTACAAGACTAGTTTAGTGCGGCCTCAGTTGGGCAAATTGGGTCATTGTTTGGAAAGTGGGGAGGAATTGCGAGTAAAAGTTGCCAAAGCGGTTGACTTGCCGTTTTTGTATGGAATGTTTTTGATTGAACAAGTGCGGCGCAACCGGTGGATGGACCACATGAAGGGATTGGTTTCGGAAACTGCCGAGACGATTGCTAGTTGGAGGAATACTGAGTTGAAACAGCGAAAGAGTTGGCAGAGACATTATGGTAGTACATTTGATGAGGTCCTAGGGCGTGGTGATAATACTATTATTGAGAACGTTCCAGATGCAGAAATGACATTTAATGCCGACAAGTCATCAGATGTTGGGGTGCAGAATGTGGAGGAGTATTTGGTTCAATTGTTGAATTGTGATATGATTGAGCCATATGATGTTTTGAAGCAAGAATTTGACGACATGATGAAGAAGAGAAAAGATGATAAGCAGAATATGGCGACTTCTTTATCCAGATCGGTATCGTTGGCGTCATCGTCGGCCAAGGATTTAAAAGACCCCAAAGACATTGCTCAAATGGAGACCAAGATGAGAAGTTATGTTAGTCGGATTAAAAAATTGGAAGATTTGCTTTACCGAGAGCAATACAATCGGCGGAGTAGTGGCGATTGGAGTAGCGCTGGTACACCAATTCCTCCAAGTAACATGTCATATGTCGTGAATGGTATCATGCCCATGACACCACCAATGCATCAGAATAAGTCACCGAATCAGCAAGCCTTGTCAAGTTCACCTTATAATGAAAAACAGCTGCTTGCGAAAATCAAGCAAATGGAAGAAAAGCATCAAAGGGACAATGAAAAGATTGGTCAGCTTGAGACTACTCGGCGAGAGTTGGCTGGGAAACTGGACCAAGCGATTACAGATCGTCAGAATGCAGAGGCGATCAAGAAGGACTTGTTGGATAACTTGACTAATCTTGAAAGTGATTTCAGCCGAGAACGACGGCAGTTGAATCAAGAGATTAGCGAGTTGAAGATGAGAACTGAAGAATTGGAAGAAGATGTGGAACGGGAGAGTGACAAGGCAGGAGAGGTTGAAGCTAAACAAGAACATGAAACTGTGCGGTTGATGAAGCAATTGGAAGCGTCTCAGGCAAGAGAACGGGAACACAACAAGAACTATTCCCAGGAATTGGACAGGTTTGTTGCTCGTGAACATGAATTGACTACGGAAAACGACAGGTTGAAGCATGATAATGAACGGTTTTATGGCAAGAGTAGAGATCTCAGTCAGAAATTGTACACAAGTTATAAACGATCTTGTGAGTTGTTGGAGTGTATGGGCTTGCAAGCGCAAAAGGAGATTGACAGTGTTACGAATCAAGTTGTTTCATTCAATGTCAAGCGGGTAAGAGGACTCAGTCGAAGAGCCAAATTTGGTAGCAGTAATACCAAGATGTTGACTGATGCACCGATTCAATCAATTGACCAGTCGATGGAATGCGGTAGCAGCTCGAACAATCTTGAATCTACAGATGAAGAGCACCAACAAGATGATGCTACAGTGCTGTACTGGATGAATACCGAGGGTGAAGACAGCGAGGCTGAAGATGAACGGTATCGACAATTTACAACAGAAGTGTACCTGGATTATGATCAATTCCGCGATGCAGTGGTGAAACGATTTGGCGATGTTGAAAAGCTTGCCCGGAAATCTCAAAAGTATGCGGACCGTGCGCGTAAAGCAGAGCAAGAATCAAGGGACAAGATTGGGGTCAAGTCGTTCAAGGAAGGTGAGCTCGCATTGTTTTTGCCTACTAGAGACCAAACCCGGGCACCCAACAACCCATGGGCGGCGTTCAACATCGGGGCGCCGCATTACTTTTTGAAGCAATCGGAAACGCATCAACTAGGCAGCCGAGAGTGGCTGGTGGCGAGGATTAGTTCTGTGCAGGAACGCGTAGTTGATCGTGCGAATGATGCTCCGGAAGATAACCCCTTTGATCTGAGTGATGGGCTGAAATGGCATTTATTGGAAGCGGTTGAGGAGTAGTAGGCAAGCAAGTGAGGCTTAATAGATTAAGGTGTTTACTAATGCATAATTTTTAAGGAACCTAAACGTCCTAACGTGGCTGAATCAATAGCCTTTCAGTCTAAACCGTAAGCAAAAAAAAAAATAAAAAAGATTGTTAGTCTACCAAATACAGGTTATACTACTGATTGAGTGGTCACGGTATGCCGACATGGGGACGGGACCCTGCCGGACCCAAGTGACGTCATTGTGAAACCACGTCTGCATTACGGTCTCCGCACTTCTGTACTGATACGGAGGCACTGCTTTCGACTCTATTGGTAAGTTCCAATCAATGTCTTTCAACACGGCTGGTTTAAGGTTATGCTTGCCCCGACACTGCCGATATTGGGGTTTAGCAAAGCGGTGTAAAGGATCGACGGTCGGCGTTTATCTGTCTCCGTGCACATGTGGCTGTGTCCGGGGGAAAAAAAAAAATAGACTACATAAATAACGAAGCTCGCTGGATTATTTTTTCATTTGACAATCACAATCATTAAAATTCGACACGCGGAAAACTTTTACAAACCACTATCGAGATAATCAAGAAACAACAAAATAATGGGTTCAAGTACATCAAGAATGGAAGAAGCTGCGCATAACCCGAGACCAACCCATGTCAACATTCCACGATCTTTCTATATGACTTACAAATCTCTAAATCATGTCAGTGTGCAATTGGCTACAGACGGTGCAGTACAGCCGAAATATACTGTTGACTTACCAAACAGTTGGTACGGGGAGTTGGTATTGTGTGACGGCCCAAGTCACAGTTGCGCTCCAATTGCATCTGTACAGAGCAATGGCTGGATGACAGTATCACCGATCAACGGGTCTGGAAACAGAGAGAACACACAGGTGAAGTTGAAGTCCCGGTCTTGCTGGAAAACAGGTGCAAAAGAGTTCACCGTTACCGTCGGGCATGGAATGAAGCGCCGTGAGGAGCATTTTGAATGGCGAAAGGGTCGTAAGGACGAACTCCGAGCTCTTGGAGGTGAATTCTCCAAAAGACACTCCGGTGGAAGAGTCCTCGAACGAGTGTTCAATAAGAATGAAAGAGAGGTCGTTGTAGTGTGTCCAGGCTTGGGCGCAAAAAACTGTATGAGCATGACGAAAATTGGCCGCTTTGAATTCGTCAACAGTGGTGCCACTGGTGAACTTGGCGAGGAATGGGCCGTATTAGCTGTGATGAGTTATTTGAAAATCTGGCTGATAAACATGGAAATGGCAATGACTGCCGCGATTTCTTAGGCGGGGAGTGTTTGTCCAGTAGTTTCGTAATTGGATAGATAATAATAATAATGATAATGATAATAATAATAATAATAATAATAATAATAATAATAATAATAATAATAATAATAATAATAATAATAATAATAATAATAATAATAATAATAATAATAATAATAATAATAATAATAATAATAATAATACTAACCCAAATTCAGCATTACATCTCTCGGGTTTCTTCCTTCCTCACACCTGTTTTTGCTTGTTTTTATCAAGTCGGGCAATGCCAAGGCTTTGACAAATGCCGCCTCAGCCACCCTACGACCTTATCGACCGTTTGCACGGCTGTGTGGGCATATCAGTTGCGCAGGCACTATAGGCGAAGTAAAATACTTTAAAGCAAGTCCAGTCCAGCCCAGCAATGAGAACAACATGACGTCAAAGAGCCAACCCCCATATGACATGGGCTTAGCTATATTATTCCGACGCGGCGCAATCAATCTCGGCGCAATTATCTCCGGTACCTGGGGAAGCGGCTGGGCCGCGCAGGTTAAACGGTCAATAGATAAAACAAAGCTTAAAAAACTACTTTATCAACTACAATCAACAAACGGCCACAAGAATGGGATCATCTGAGTCTAAAATGGCTCAGCTAGAAACTAGGTGAAAAGGGCGAGGATCCATCATATGTTGCTTACCTGCCGGAGGGGTGGTATGGCGAGTTGATCCTTTGTGATGGTCCAACACATGAGCATCCACCCATTGCGGCTGCGAAGCAATCCGGCAAGGCTGGTGGAAATAGTGCATTCACTCTGGCGCCAATGCGAGATTCGGCGAGAACTGAACCAACTGAAGTGAAATTGTATGCCCGTGCAGGCTGGAAAATGTGCCAGTACCATTTCACGACTAACGTGGGCACTGGAGAAAAATGTCATGAAGAACGATTCGAATGGCGACATGCCCATAAAGACGAAATCAAAGATCTCGGAGAATCGAAACGGCGAGGATTGGTCTTACAACGGGTGATTGTAGGTGAAAGCGGCGAAGAACACGTTGAACTTGTTACAGTTTGTCCGGACTCTTCATTGAAGAAAACCCTGTCAAAAGTATCCCGGTTTGAGTTTGTAAACAGTGGCACTATTGGTGAACTTGGAGAAGAATGGGCTTTATTAGCCGTCATGCCATATCTCAGAATATGGCAGTTGCTTATGGAAGCTTCTGTTACTGTAACAATTGCAAATGCCTAGACTACTACGGGCGTTTTATATTTATTTTTTATTTCGTTATAAAACCGCGTTTTTTCTATAGGTTGTCTAATATAATAATATTTCTACTAATCTCATCTGCCAGTCGTGAACGCTGAGATCGCCTCTGTATGACGATGACGATGACGATGACGAGTATCGCATACCAATCCAACGCGGCGGCGTTAACGACGCGGCTTAATGAACATCAACAGGCCGCGCAAAGAAAAAATAGGGGTATTTACCCGGAATATCTCGCCGATATAAACTTCAAAAAACAACATGGTCTATAGCGCTACTAAACGACAAAAATGGGGTCGTCCGAATCAAAAATGACAGGACAACCACGTACAGCAGTAAATATCCCACAAAGTTTCGACATATTCCACAGCACAACCTGGACAAGGCTTGGCGTGAAGCTGGGGCATCGTGAATCAGACCCATTGTTCCTCGTCGACTTGCCTTCGTCTTCTGGTTGGTATGGAGTGGTCAATTTGTACAATGGACCAACTCTTGGGTCTCCTAAACTCGCATCAGTAAACAACAATGTAATCAAGCTGCAGCCAAAACAAGGTGACCGTGAGGTGACTCAGGTCAAGGTAAAATCACTGGCAGTATGGAGAACTTCTCAGTACTTTGTCGCTAGTGTCGGGCATGGAGAGAACCAGCGTGTACAACGGTTTGAATGGCGACACGCTCACAAAAGCGAATTAAAAGGGCGCGGAGAATCCAGCCTCAGAGGTAGGGTATTAGAACGTATAATAGGCAGAAATAAAGACGAACGAGAAGTCGTTGTGGTTTGTCCGGATGCGTCATGGAAACGAACTGTGTCTAAAGTCGGCCGGTTTGAGTTTGTAAACAGCGGCGCTACTGGCGAACTTGGAGAGGATTGGGCGATTTTGGCCATCATGAGTTATTTGAGAATTTGGCAGCTCAACTGGCAAGCCGCAGCAGTAGCAACATGATGTGATTAAGGTAGTTTTGTATAATTGTATTAAGCCTATAGGGTCGGGAATCTGTCTCCGCCGCACTCAAAATGTCCAAAACTGACAGCCCGGCAGGTTCTGCCGACAAATAACGTCCAGTTTGGAATAAATGACAAACTACGGAAATTTGCTAGTATAGATCTTTTATTTTAATGACTTGAGTAGGGAATGTTCTCCACGTGTGAACAGACCACGAGACCAGTTGGATACTGCATGTGTCGTACGATACCTTGCGCGCAAGAATTTTTTTTTTTTTTTTTTTTTTTTTTTGATGATGTAAAGTCATAAGGGGCAATGTCATCGGGGTCCCAAAAACAATTGGTTGCGGTTTTCCCGCATTCTTTGTCTTGTCTTTTAAAGAAATCAGAAAAAAAAAAAACCAATCTCTTTTTAACAACTAACACACACCTTTTTCACCTCAATTTTATTACACTAGAAATTCAATCATGGCAGCAGAAGAAAGTCAAGTACCAGATTCCCAATCAGGATCATGGGCAACGTTTCTCAAAAGCATGACATCGTTCAACGGTGATTTGTCGTCATTGACAGCGCCACCGTTCATCCTGAGTCCAGTTTCTTTGGTAGAATTCTCTGCCTATTGGTTGGCGACTCGAGAATTGTTCTTTGCAGCTGCAGACGAAAAGGATGAAGAACAACGGTTTTTGGCAGTAGTTCGATGGTTCATCGCTACGTTACGACTTCAATACTGCTCCAGAAGTGAAAAGCTAGGCACTGAAAAGAAACCATTGAATCCAGTCCTAGGTGAATCTCATGTTGCAAACTGCAAAGGTAGTGATGGTAATGGTGATGTAATCTTGGCCTCTGAACAAGTATCTCACCATCCTCCTGTCACTGCTTATTCCATCTTTAACGACGCCAAGAACGTCAAGTTGGAAGGGTATAACCAAATTAAAGCTGGATTTTCCTCCATGAAGGGTATTGTAGTTAAACAATATGGCCATGCATTGTATCAATTGGAAGCATTTGACGAAACTTATATGGTGACGCTGCCAAACCTGCATATTGAAGGACTATTCTTTGGCGCACCATTTGTCGAATTGGAAGGTAAGAGTTTTGTACAAAGTTCTACGGGGTACAAGGCTACAATTGAATACTCTGGTAAAGGGTATTTCAGTGGTAAGAAGAACTCGTTTAACGCTAAAGTGATCAAGAATGACGCGCCAAAGACCGTGTTGTATAGTATTCATGGACAATGGAGTGCCGCATCCAAAATCAAGAATGAATCTACCAAATCTGAAGAAGAATTCTTGGATAGCAGCAAGATTGTCGCTGAAGACTGGCAAGTTAAACCAATTGAAGAGCAAGAAGAAATGGAGTCTCGACGATTGTGGTCAAAAGTTGCCGACGCGATTCGAAAAGGTGACTACGACTTGATTCACAAGGAAAAATCCAAGATTGAAAACGAACAACGGGCATTGAGAAAAAATGAAGAAGAAAAAGGCGGAGAATGGAAGAACCATTGGTTTCATCCAATTACTGTCGGTGAAGAACCATTGTATCAATCCTTGTGTTCAAACGCTGGTGTTGTAGCTGGTCCAGCTCATTCATCTTCAAGTACTACTACATCGGGATCTGATCCTTCAAAGGACACGAACTGGAGATTTGACAGACAAATTTATGAAAAGGGTTCCATCAAGCCTCCGCAATAAACAAACCGAACAGACAGCAGAAATTTACATATTTTTTCATAATTTTTTTTTTTTTTTTTTAAGTTATACTAGTTATTAATTACTATTGGTTACCACCAACCATATAAACAATGCAAACACTATGGCAGCATTCCTCCGAGGCCCAGCCCAGCGTCTAATTACGCGCTGGCTTGCCCATGTATAAACAAAGAAAGCAGTGGGCGCGCGGCCCAGACCGCAGCACGGAATCTCCCAAGCGCAACCGGGCCAACACACACTAAAAAGCCAAGTTCTCGCACTTTTACTGTTCTAAACACCACACACACTCTCACAGGTGAAGAAAACCACTACTAAAGCGTTATACCATAGCGAACCACCACCACTTGTTACTACTCAGCACCACTTTATTTTCCGCAGCGCCTTATTTTTTTGTCACGTATGTTTATCTCCTCATGATACTTTATCAACATCCCAACAACCAAAACCACAAATCACCATCTCCAATCAACAATCTGCTTGGATCCAAACACCAGCAAAAATTCACCACCATTTTTCCCTTGTGAGAAAATTTTTCTCATCTGCCACTTTTTGCTGAAAATGAGATTTTTTTTGGTTTTGCCCCGAGTGAATTAGGTGGGAATTGCTTTCCCTCCCATTTTTTTTTCTCCTCTTTGGTCCCACGCGTTTTCCCCCCTCCGATTTTTTGTTGTGGGTTTCTGTTTTAGGTGATCCTGGGGTTGGGAGTTGGGAGTTTTTTCATGCAGCTGTGAGCATGGATGTGTAGATTGTGGTCTGATAAGAGATTTTGGTTTGTTTGTTGTTGATCATGATAATAAGCCGCACGGGATAAAAATTGCTAACCAGTCTTTAGAATGCCAAAGGATTCTGAAGCACCAACCAGAACCCGTCGAACTACTCGGGACGGGACCAAGAGAAAGAAGAAGGATCCAAATGCTCCAAAGCGTGCAATGTCCAGTTATATGCACTTTGCCAATGAACAGAGACCAAATGTTTTGGCAGAAAACCCAGGTATTGCGTTTGGCCAAGTAGGAAAGATGCTTGGTGAACGATGGAAGGCTTTGACTGATTCTGACAAGACTCCATATGAAGCTCGAGCTGCTGCTGATAAGAAGAGATATGAACAAGAAAAGGCTGCTTATGACGCGCAACAAAGTGCTGCTGCTTAAGGTATTTTTGAGTTCATGAGCTTTTTAATTATTTGTTTGTTTTGATATCTAGTATTAGTACTTTCTCTTTTTTTTTTCTACTCTTTTGTGCTCTTGTTTTTTTTTTTTTTTTTTATATTATTATTATTATGGGGGTTTTTTTTTCTTTTGTTTGAACTTTTTTTTCAATATTTATAGCTTTAATATATTTTCTAGTGATGTTTTCTTAAACGCGGCTTTTTTTTGATCCACAATATTTGCTAAATGCTGCTACCCCCGGTTTTTGATGAACAGGCGCCAGGACGAATATGGCCGTATGATCCAGCTGCTTTTAGCTATATTAGGAATAGCTATAGCAACGATTTGGATACAGCTGGAGACGACAATAATAATAACAACCAGCAGAACGTCATGGCATTACTTTATGGGCAGAGGAATCCAGCAGATTATGAACTTCTTTTGCAACGGTATCCATCACGGAGCTCAATGCTTTCATATTTAGTTCGGGCCTTACACCTACCAGGACGACTACCTATGCGACCACCTGTCAACCAATTGAGAGAGGGTCAGTATCGTCGCAGAAAACATCCACCTCCTACACCTCCTCCAACACCTCCACCTCCACCTCCACCACAAATACCACCACCTTCAGCTCCTTCAAGATTAAAAAGCTTGGTTATACCACCAGCGATCCAGCTCACAGAATATCGTCCAGAAAGACCAACAGTAGATGCACCGTTAGCCGAAGATGAAAGCCCAACAGCATCATCACCTAGGACTCCTGATAGTGATAAGTATTGTGAGAAGTATATTGGATACCGAGAAATACCCTCTGAATTCGACTTTCAAATTGACGAAGAAGACCCAGACCTCTACGGAGAACCGACCTCTCCAGTCGACAAGAACAAATTGAGGTCTCGCATTGCTATACGTGATTTTGATGTGAAATGGGTGATATCTGATAAATTCTCAAGTTACGAAACCAATCTGCCAACATTACACACATACCACCTATTCAAACCCAATACCACTTCAAATGACAACCTTCGTACAACAAGTTGCAATCCATGGTTCAGGGTCCATCCTACTCGGACCCTTGCAGTTACAAGCGGGCTCGGATATGCGGCTGAAGCGTGGACTTGGAACACTCTAGGATCCAAATCCTGTGCAATATTACACCATACCGGGTTTATATCTGGTGGGGAATTCACCAGTGATGGAGAGCTATTGGTCACTTGTACAGCAGCTGGAGAGTTGAGATTATGGAAGGTTCAACACAAAAAGACCGGTAAAGATTGGGCTTTGTTGTCCACTGCTACGCATTACTCTGGTAAAGGCAGATTGGCAACATATGCTTCGGCAGCAGTCACCTGGATAAAGTTTTTCCCCGGGAGAAAATCTAGACGATTTGCATTTAGTGGCATGGCAGATAATACGATCCAATTCTACGATATTACTTACAACAATCAACTGCAACATTTGGCAGGTTGGAAGTGTGAGAGCATTGCCACCAGCGTTATTCAATCTGCTGAATTCGCCATAGATGGACAGTTGCCATCTCAAGTGACAATGTTCGTATGCACATCGAACAATGAAATCCATCTGTTACGAATCGCGATCATCTCCGAGCGGCTGATGATACAACACGGAAAGCCAGTCGCGCTCGCGGTGTATGGTGTCCGTCCAACTGGCGCCAGAGCCTATAAATTCCGAATCAACTGGGACTGGACATGCACGGCAATCTTCGGCTATAGAATTGCAATTGGATCGAAGCAAGGGGTGGTGGCAATTTTTAGGACAGTTGATATTTACAATGTGGCGCTTGTGCGTCTAATCAGCCCATTTGACGCCGACGAAGAACGAGTAGGAATCACCTGTATCAGCTGGACAGATGACGGAACAATTGTATGTGGAGATTGCAATGGCCAAGTGCATTTCATTTATCCACCGGAATTCCAAAGCCAAGAAACGACAGACGCTTGCTGGAAAACAGAGACTTTGACAGGAGGAATAATGGCTCCTGTCACAAATCTCACATTCTGCCCACGCAATCCGCAGGTATTAGTCGCCACCTTTTTGGAACCGCACGATATGAAACCCAAATTACTCGCTTGGGACATGTCCAGGAACAAACCAGTTGGAGTACTTCGAGATTGTGAAGGAGTCGCGTATGGCATCCAGGTATCAAAGTTTGGAGATTTGTTAGTACTGGGACCGTCTGGTCGATGTCGATTAATTGAACCTCTAGAACTACAACTAGAAAGAGAAAGCTAGATAAACTAAAAACGACTGGGGGCGACCCAAGCCACCGGGATATAAAAGGACGCGCATCCGCCCTTGCTTTTGATAGCCTTTGTTGTTAAATTATATTTTTTTTTTTAACGTGTTTTTCCCTAGGCTGCAGCGCTCCCAGCACTTTCTCGCTCCCACCCGCCCAATAACAACAAGCCACCCAGTTTAAATTCCCCCGTTTCCCACTTTTTCCTACTTTCTTCTTGTTCTTTTTACACTATGTTGAGAAGCACCTTGAATCTCTCAACTCGACGTATCACACCTGTGCTCAGATCCACCACCACTTGTACTCCCACTCTACTACTAAGACAATTCACCACCACAATGCCAAAGGATTCCGAAGCTCCAACCCGTACTCGACGAACCACTAAAGATGGTGCTCCACGACGAAAGAAGAAGGGTATGATATTTTAAAACAAAAAAAAAACAAAATTTTTTTTTGATGAAAAGACGCGTCGCAAATACAACTAACACAAATTACCAGACCCAAATGCTCCAAAGAAGGCCCTCTCATCTTACATGATGTTCGCGTCAGCTACCCGACAAAAGATTCTTGCCGACAACCCAGGTATCGCGTTTGGTCAAGTTGGTAAATTGCTCGGTGAGAAATGGAATGCCATGACTCCAGAGGAAAAGACTCCATTTGATGAAAAGGCTAAAGAAGACAAGAAACGTTATGAGCAGCAAATGGCCGCTTACAACGCGTCTCTTCAACAAGCTCAATAGGTTGTTTATTTTATATAATGTTTCTGTATTGAAAAATTATTATTTTTGCCGAAATTGACAATTCGTACTCTTATTTTTTTTTTTGACAAATCTTTATTAATATTTAAATAAATAAAATGGGGGTGGTTTGGTAATAATTATAATTTCTATTCCTCTTCAGCCATCTTTGCCTTTTCTGCTTCATATCGTTGTTTATCTTCTTTGGCCTTTTCTTCAAATGGTTCCTTATCCTTGCCGGACATGGCGCGCCATCGTTCCCCTAGTAGTTTTCCTACCTGACCAAACGCGATTCCTGGGTTTTCTTCTTTGATATTTGGTCTTTCTTTAGCAGAAAAGTGGAAAAAGGCAGACAATGGCTTCTTTGGACCTTCTGTTGTTAAAATTCGTTAGCGCTGAATGCGGGGATATTTATATAAAGTTCAAAAAATCATACTCTTTGCTTCTCGTGGTTCATCTCGTGGCGCGGCGGCTCCGCTTCGTCGCGATCTGGTAGACGCGGCAGTAACTTCAGTATCCTTTGGCATTATTTTCGTACGTCTTTAGACAAAAAAAAAATTGGACTTCAACAATTTAGTAAGAAAAAAAAACTGGGAATGAAGAAAAGAGAAAAGCGCGGGTTCTGAGGGGTTTTTATAGTTTTTTTTTTTTCGTGTCTGGGAAGAGAGAATGGAATAAACAGATTTCAAATGTTGTAAGCAGTTCAAATGTTTTGGGTGTTGAGTATTTTTGCGCTCTACATATGGGTCTTAAAGCCCACCCTTTGAAAGCGGAAGATTGCACCAAGTGGCAACCCTTCCCTGTAATTGGTTGGTTACGCGTTTTTTTTCCATAACCTAACAGGATAATGAATGTACCCAATATCTTTCGGGTTTTTACCGGCCGAGAGACTATGTTGCCCGTTGTTCTGCTGCAAGCGAAAATGTTTGCCCCCAATCGTAGGACTAAGACGGCGCGTCTTGTTGCTGTGAACAGCGAAGTTTGCGGCGGGTTGGGCTCGTTCTATTTCTTTTTGACGTAAAAGGCTTCGAGAGCTCGCTTTTTCATTGTTTGATGCAAGATGCACGTATCCCAGCACCCAGCACGCCCTTATTAGATCAATCGCATAATCCCGATCGCGGGATTTTCTGAGGCTTATCGACCAACCACCCAGATTTTTACAAGCTGATAGGTTTCTAGATGTTGGTTAGGGATTGTCTTTTTTTTTTTTTTTTAAAACATGCGTAAGATTCGCATCTGAATTGAATTGAATCTTGAACCGAGGTTTTTTTCTGTTTGCTCGAGAGTTCATTCGCTTGCGCTCCTACATACGCCGCTCGCTCACCCCAGATATGTCATCTTTTTTTCCCCGTAGCCAATCTCTTGGTACTAGTCGATGGTGGTCTCCGTTTTTTGCATTAATTGGATTTTTGATCGTTTTTTTTTTTTTTTTTTTTTTTTTTTTACAAGGAATTTTAACCTTTTTCGCGTGACTCGACAGATCGTTAGTTAACCTTGTTGACCTAAAAAAAGTATATAAGGAGATGGATTTTCCACTTGATTTACCTCTCCCTTGGGTCTTTCTTTTGAACTGATACACTATAAAACCTTCTTTTATTTCCATCTGAGACACGGGGTTTAATACTAAAATCTAAACTAAAACAATGACTGTTGAAGAAACTCAATCGTATGTCGGATATTTTCCCGATAAGAGAAAGATAACAGAAGCTAATTAATTTCCAGTGGTGTGAAGCGAGATGCTATCGATGATGGTGCTGCGGCTGTTGAGGCAAAGAAGCAAAAGTTGGAGGATGATGACGAACCAATTGTTGAAGCGGTAAAGGAGAATGTTGAGGAAATGGAAGAAGAGAATAAGCCAGGCTTAGGTGAAGAAAAGAAGGAAGAAGCTTCTGAAGAAAAGAAGGAGGAACCAGCCGAAAAGAAGGAACAATCTGTTCAGGAAACGAAGGAAGAAGCTGCTGCTGTTGCTGATGACGGAAAAAAAGAAGAAATGACCAAGAAAGTAGAAGAGGAAACCATTGAAGCTTCACCTGATACTACTGCCGAAATCACAGTCGATGAACCAGCCGCCCCAGCAGACGCCGGGCCAACCAAAGAAGCAGAGCCAGAATCTACTGATTCCAAGTAATTTATTGTATACAAATAGTCATAATAATAATATGTATATTACAAGCAAAACCCTAGCAAGCTTCATAAAACAACAAATACGCGCCACCTTCTTCCTTCATGACATCTCTTGTGGAACATTCCCAGACCTTATCGTCACTAATCTTCCACCATTCATGAGCACTTGCAGGCAAAACGTCCGATCTTGGTGACGGTGACGATGGCGCACTATTCACGGATTCAATAGTCGTGCTGCTGACAATTGCCGACGCTGATACCGATGCTGGTGATGGTGATGATCGCGCTGGATATGGCAAATGTTGATGCTTCGGAGGCGGTGGAGGGGGGTATGGCACTTCATAAGCTGGACTCTGAGGAGCCGAATTCACAGCTCTGTTACCATTACCATGACCATTCCCAACCATTGATGAAGCGCTAGATATTGTAGGAGTCTCCGAACTAGACCCCGATGAAGTCAATGGCGGAGCAGCCGCAGCCGCTTCTGGACTGCCACTTGATAACCTTACCACTGCGCGGGTCAACTGAGCCGCCGCAGCCGCTGCGGGGGTTTGCGGTTTAGACGCTGACGACCAAAATGCTAGATTTTTGCGCCGGAAACATTCATAATGCCCAGTTTGATGCGTACCTTTATGTCGAATCATTGCTGCTAATCGATATTGTACCTTTTTACCTCGTTTGGTGAGATTTTCAGCTCCGGATGCAAATGATGACAATGCTGGTCCATTACCATTAGTACTACTAGCCTCTTTTTCCGGCGCTTCAAACAATTCCAGTGTTTCTTGTAGCGATACTTTACAAGAGTTCCGGGATGCTCCATAACCTGCATAGATCGATCGTGATAAATGGACAGTGAAAACCTGCGGAAGTTTGTGAAAACTGGTGCTTTTTGCAATTGGACTGGTAACTTGCCGAGGCAACTGCTGCTCTAATTCATCCGGCAGTGATGCAGGATCGTCTTTATATTGTAATAATTGTTGCTTGAATTCGTCAGAATAACCTGCCGTTGTGCTGGCTAATACATGCCGAAGCCGACACGATGTACATCCATAGTCTTTGATGTATTCCGGGGTAGACAGCTGCGCAAGCAACTCACCCAACTGCACAGACCTTCTCTGCGGTACCATTAGTGATTGAACCAGAAAGCTGGATGGGTTGGCCGGAGGGTTGTATCCACATTTGGAACATGAAATCCTGTCAACTGTAGCGCCGTTGAACGGAAACTCCATCTTAAAAGTTGTCGTAATCGCCGCACCAGCCGTGTGGGGCGCGAATCAGTTTTGTTTTTTTACAGTCTCGAGCTCGGAGCCTCAAACTGGAGACAATTGGAGTCATGAAAAAAAGGTGATTCTATTGTATTGCGTCAATTTTACAG